>WHYT01017696.1:484125-498712 GCA_009806455.1 Tetrax tetrax
GACCAGTAAGTGCTGTCTAGTTACTTAGACTCATAGCTTGTATTACCTTCTGCAATGTTTTATCTGGTATTTTGGGTTTCTGCAGTGACAGGTCTCCACAGTGACATCCTGTCTGAGAAGAAAAAAATTTCTTAACAATTTTTTCATGCACACAGAAACTCTGTGTCTGTACTACTTCAGTTCAATTGAAAGCTCTGGACAGAACGTCTGCTCTATGTAAGTCTTTTCCAGATTTATATTTGAGTTGTAAATCATACCATACTTTGCAATCTAGGAGATCTGCCTGCAAAGCCCTTTTCAGCAATTGCCACTAATGGCTTGTGATCAGTTCCTGCTAGCACTGGTATTCCATATAAAAGCAATGAACATTTTTTCGCATGCATGGACTAAAGACAGAGCCTCCGATTCTTTTTGTGCATGCTGACATGCTGTTCCAGTCAGGTCTCCAGCAGCATATGCCATGGGTCTCCAGTGATCACCATTCCTTGTTAGAAGTGTTGCCCCAAGGCCTTGCTTAGAAGCATCAACCTCCGGCTTTGTTTGGTGCTTATTACCATACACTCTGAGGACAGGTCCTTTCTTTATCAACTATTTGAGATTCAGGAAGTCCCTGTTGTGATTACCAGTCCATGCCCATTATGCATTTTTACAAAGTAAAGACATTCAGATAGCAGTTTAAATGGTTTAGAGCTGTTTGAATATAAACTCGAGACAAAATTTGCCTTTTCTTTAAGTTTCTTTATGTATGTATGGGGACATATTAGTAATCAGATCTTCCACTGAGCTTTTTTTTTTTTTTTTGCCCTGCTACTTTTCCTAGATCAGTTATTTCTTTAACCTTGAACTCGCATTTTTGTCTTCTGCATTTCAGCCTCCTAATTTGAATCCTTTCAGTGGCTTACCAGAATCTCTGATTGCAACATTTTCCTATTATTTTTCTCCTCATCTTCTCCTCATGGTTTCACGTCATTTGTTGTGTATTTGTGGGAAATACTTCAGAGTTTAAAAAGCATTTTCCAAATAATATGGTAAACTGAGGCCTTTAAAATGGTGCATAAAAATTGCACAGATGTGAGCCTTTTTTTTTCTAGAGGACCCTGTCAGAACGCAGCTGAAGCATCCAGTGGTCCCCAGAAACCACTTTCCTGCTTAGGGATTTTTTTTGCCTTTTAATATGGTTTGTTACTTGCTCAGACTGCCAGCCACAGAGAAACTCATCTTTCTTTTTCGTATTTATTGTGGAATAAACTAATTTTGGAAGCTCTCTGATAGTTTCCATTGTATCTAACTTGGCCAAAATAACTTCCAAGTTTTCATTTCAGCTCCAGAGAGAGATTTCTAGGAACATCTAAGACAGGACAAGCGATTCAGTCATTCCTACTTTATGTTTTTGTTAGCTTTCTTTGACAACATTAAAAACATCTGGAAAACAATCTCCAGGCTTACAAGCTGCTGTCCTTCCAAGGAACGTACTCCATCAACAGGCAGTATGTCGGAGATGTTTGCAGCCCGAGAATAGGTACTCTGTTTGTGACAGCAGTTATAAAGTGTGTCTGCTAAAGCTGCTGTTTACATCAAGCCCACAGTGAAAAAACACAATTTCCTCATTTATGGAATAGAAGTAATATGTGTCTGCTCAGCACAACTAACATTTATTTTCAAACAGTTTCTTGAAGGTTTGGATATTGCCTTCCCTATCTAGTTTAGGAGTTTTATATCTCTCTAGTTTAAGAGCAGTGAGAAGTCGATTTCTGATCAAGACAATATTCTAGTGTTGAGGTAGCTGTCTCCTCTACAGATCATTGAAAGAGATTCTTACTTGCATTGAAGATATGTGTATTTGTTGTAGACACAGGTTATTTTTTTCCTAAAAGGAAATATAGCAGCTCTATCTTAGCACAAAACAATGCTTAAACTTATGTTTTCTTTCACATCATTCACACTTATTTATATGACTTCTCCCAAACTCACTCCATTAGAATTTAGCAGAGTATTTTTCCTTTCTTTTCATTTTTTTCTACATCCGCATGTTGCTATGGACCCATGGTTTGCAAAAACGTTTTGCTCATTTTCATATTCTGATGTCTAGTCTGGCTCTTTTCTGCAGTTAGGTAAAATGCAAACAGTTTTTCTAGCTTCATGTTGAGATCTTCTACCCTGAGGCCTCTGATACTGTAGTTTTGTCTCAACGCAAGGATAGCACAGGCCTTCAAAATGCTACTTCTAACTCAGTTTCAACTCTATCGTGAACACTACAGAAGTATTACGCTTTTTATTTACATGTCGTTGATCTCTCAGAAGGTTCATGCTTCCTAGGGGTTAACCTTCTAAATCAACTGTGGGTTTTTAAACAAATCTCAGCTCTCCCACTTTGCTGTATTGAACACACAGCAACCTTTTGCTCCCCTTTTTCTTACATCTGTCATCATGAAATAAATACATCTTTTTTTGACCAATTCTCATGTGTTGTTTCTGAAAGCTTAATCTGTTTCAGAGCTCTTGGTTCCATATTAGCCTTTTGCTACCTTGTCTTCTCCTTGTCCTTCTTTTTCTCCTCCTTCCATCTCTTGTTCCATACTCTGTTCTGAGACAATGATTAATAAAGGACTCTGTGAGAGATCTTTAAAATAAAAGCCATTCATAGGGTAGGTGAGCAACTGTTACACAGAAGGGCCTGAAAAAGAAAAAGAGATAGCTCTGCATCTTTCTTTGGCTGCTAATCAACGAACAACAGATGTGACATTTCAGCCTTACATGCAGAAGCACCTTCAGGGGTTGCTCGTTTAACGAAATAGTTGCCTGGAGATTCTTTCCCACTGCTCTGAATTTCTGAGAAGACACAGCTAGCTGCAGTATTTTTTGTCTTCTGCTTCTGAGTTTGCGTTGTATGTGTGCTGCCCCTTTATTCCTGGAGGTACAGAGGAGCCTATGTTTTGGAGAGGAACAGGCTTTATTCCAAGCCAATGGATATTTATGTACCTAATAACCTAACGAAATTAATTTTAATATTTAAATAAATCATAATGTTTTTAACTGTAATATAACTCCAGAAGATAAAAAAAAAAAAAAATTTGTTGTCTTAAGGAACAACTCTATAAATAAATGGTGCTCTTTTCCAGGGATACAACCTTTTATGACTGCCCCTCTACAGTGAAACATAACTTTATTGATTTGAATTTCTAAAACACCTCTGTAACTGTACCATGACTCATGGGGGACCATGAAATCACTCTGTGACCTTCCAAGTCTCTCACAAGTACCAGGAACAATAATTTCTAGTAGCAAATATTTCAAAATAGACAGACCAAGAATTTTAAAGTACCGATTTGCAACATTCAGAATGAAAGACTATAGGTAAAAAATGGAGATGCAAAAGGCTTTGGATGCTAGTAAGCTACAGAGCAAATCTGTCAGCTTATGCTACTGAATGACGAATTATTCTTCAACCTGTGCCTGTCAGTTCCTTCTGGTTTTCCTTCTATCCCTTTACCCAAGATGCTGCAGGCTGCTTTTACTTTTCATTTGAAGTATATATTACTGGGCAGTAAACAATAAACTGTAAGTACATATATTTTGCTTTTTATTTTAAAACTTCAGCTGGTCAAAAATGTTGGGTGAAAAATAATTTTCTCTAAAGAATGAGGTTTTGTGAGAAAATACTTTTTCATGGGAAAATACAACAATTTTTCATTTTTCGGTGGCAAGATCTACAAGGAAAGTAAGTTACGATTTACATTTCTTGTTTTGCTTCAGCTTTAAATTCAAACTGTGTTTGTTTACTTCCAAATGTCATGCAAAATAGTTTCTATAAGGTTTTTCAACAAATTTTATCTAGAAATGAAGAGATGTTGTGAGGATGGCAGTGGCAGAGTTTTTAGCTCTATTCAAACCCTGCTCCCATTGAATCGTTGCTTTAGCTCCATCAAATGGTGGCTTTAACCCGGAACCCATGAGATCGATAGGGTGGACGACTGCTGCATGCCTGGGAGAAGGCATTGTCTCTTAGAAAGAGGCAGACAGCAGCCCTCAGGTAGACAAAATCCCTGTGACAGTAGCAGAGCCATAAGCTGTTGAACTGGGTTTGCCTGGCAAGGTTTTGGTAGCATGGGGCTACAGGGTGGCTTCTGTGAGAAGCTGTCAGAAGCTTCCCCCATGTCCCAAAGAGCCAATGCCAGCTGGCTCCAAGATGGACCCGCTGCTGGCCAAGGCCAAGCCCATCAGTGATGGTGGTAGCCCCTCTGGGATAATGTATTTAAGAAGTGGGGAAAAAAAAAAAAAAAAACACCTGGGCAATTGCAGCCAGAGAGAAATGTGAGAATGTGAGAAAAACAATCCTGCAGACACCAAGGCCAGTGAAAGAGGGGGAGGAGGTGCTCCTGGCGCCGGAGCAGAGATTCCCCCTCACCATGGTGCAGCCCACGATGAGGCCAGCTGTCCCACTGCAGCCCGTGGAGGACCCCACACTGGGGCAGGCGCATGCCTGAAGGAGGCTGTGGCCCCATGGGAAGCCCACACTGGAGCAGGCTCCTGGCAGGAGCTCCAGCCCCGTGGGGAGAGAAGCCCAGGCTGGAGCAGGTTTGCTGGAAGGGATTGTGACCCTACAAGGGACCCACACTGGAACAGTCTATTCATGAGGGACTGCAGCCCGTGGAAGGGAGCCACACTGAAGCAATAAATGAAGAACTGTAGCCCATGGGAAGGACTCATTTTGGAGCAGTTCATTGGAACACTATCTGCTGTGGGAGGGACCCCACACTGGAGCAGGGAAAGAGCGTGAGGAGTCCTCCCCCTGAGGAGAAAGGGGTGGCAGAGACAAGGGGTGCTCTCCGGCAGAGTCCCGCCAGCGCTGTGGGCAGCACTGCTGGCACCGTGGAACAGCAGGTCTGCTGAGACATCACCTTGCTGAAGTTGCTCTGGTTGGCTAAATTGGTATACTTAATGCAGACAAAAAACAAACAAAAAAAAACCCTGTGAAATTAGGGATTATAATCTTTATTAACAATTTACATTCATCTCTACTTTTTCAAGGTAAAGCTAAAATTCAAGTGTCCTTGCCTGTCCTGTTCCTACAGCATGAGGTGACTAGTTTACCAATGCAAGGCAATAGTATCCTTCCTGTGGCCAGAACTCCTTTCCTCCTTCCTCCCATCTTACTAGGATCCACATGACACAGTCCATCACATGGTGTATTTTGCTTAAGGATCTTAAAAGCAGTGAGATGGTTCTTCTACTTCTGGACACACATTTACAGTCTCCATTTGGCCATCTTCTGCTCCTCTCCCTCTACGAGGCATAGCTCTCATTCATGCTAATGTGAGGCACACTTCAATGCTAATTAAAGAGAGCATTAACCAGTGTCTATATTTGACAGTACTAATCACATCCATCATGTACACTTGTGACAGTGCTATCAGTATCAGGAATCAGACACTCTCTTTAGTACACCTTTTACATCTTTTTAGTCAAAAAAGGTTCTTTTCACTGACAGCTTCCAGCTCTGATAGTACTTTTTCCCAGATCCTTGAAGAGGAGTCGTCGCTTCTATTCCAACTTTTATAACCCACAATTTTGGCTATTAATAAGCATGTTGTATGTCTAACTATAGAAACTGAACTGCAACACAATGAACTCATTGCTTTACTTGTTCTACTACTTGCTAGCTCTTTAAACAACTTGTTTTATTTAGTGCAAATGCCAGCAGTTACTAGATAGTAATATTGGGGGCAGTGTCTAGTCTCAGTTAAAATACAAAGACCCATTGACTGAGCAAAGAAAATATGATTCAGGCTGAGAAAATAAGGTTCTATTTGATGGCCTTATAAATTATCTTATTTTACAATTTTTCCACAAGTTTTTGCCATACAGAAGGACATGATTTGGCCAAGCTCATTTCAGCAGAAAATTATCAGACAGAGGGATTATGAGGAAAAGCACAAATTCTAGGATATCCCAGGAGTATAGCACTTAGTCCTCTGTGCCTTGACCAGGGTTTCTGGATGCAGTAGGACATACAGTAGGTTTCTGCACCAGTAGGACATACTAAATACCAACAGGAGAAACAAGTGATATTCCTATGTAGTCCAAAGTCTTAGGCACTCATGCTGCCTGACTGCCTATCTGCCCACCTTTCTGTGAGAAACATGAGAGGACATGCCTGATTCCAGCCAAATTTGGCAGAGGTTGCAACAAAAGCATATTAAATTCTTACAAATTCAGGATATTCAGAAGTTGGGCAGAAGAGGCAGAGCTTGTCCATTATTTGTCTTGTTTGGCAGCCAGTTCGTCCAGCAGCGCCCTGCGGGCAGCAGGAAAATCCCGTACGCACTGCTGCAGCCCGACCGCTGGAGCTGTCAAGTCCTGCATGGTCCCAAGGGCGTGGGAGTGAATATGAGATAGAAACGGAGGCAACGTGGATGACTGGATGGGAGAGATTCCTTAAGACTGTGGGAGGGAGGAAAGGAGATGAAGGGCATTTAGAAGATGCTGGGAGGACCTAAAACACTGGTTGCAGTAAGAGTGGCAGAAGGGGCACGGGAAGGACAGCCAGGGCTGTTGCAAAAAGAGAGTGAGTATGTGTTGTTGAGCACAAATCCATAAGGACCCTCATCTTGATTAGCACCACAATCATGGAACCACTTGTTTTAACATGATAAGGAAAGGAGGTGAGATAGGCAGCTACATGCTCCAAAATGATGGCTCAGGGAGAGTCCCCTTATCAAGCCAATGCTCAGAAGAGTATAATTAACTTCATTCAGCCTGAGTCACAGGGAAGTCATAAGCCTGTCCCTGCTGGAACCAAAAGCATTTGGACTCTGAAAGTGGACTTACCTGCTACAGGCAGTAATTCAAACTCAAGAGCAAGAATCTGTGAAGGAATTCGGAAGACTGTTCATGCCAAGGAACAGGCAATAAGTTGGCCAGAGGTGAAATAGGAATTCCAGAAAACTCTGGAGCTTTGGCTTCTTCCAAACCCATGCCATACCAGTGCTCTCTGAAGTACTGGTACCCAGCACTTGTCATAATAATAAGAAACATTTTCAAAAATCTGTACTAGCAGCATGATCATTTCCATTTTCTTCCAGTTCTAGGGCAGAGGCCCACCTAGTTCCCAGGAAAATTAGCAGATACAGTGCACCAAGCAGCATTTCCCCTGTGCAGCAGGCTGACACAAACAATGTGTCTTGTGTATTGATTGATACAATCAATAAACTACTGCCAGACCTGAATTCAGTGCTCAAGGATGCCACGTTGGCCTGGCAACTCCGATTTACCTGTGGGGGCATCTAATCCTGCTACTGCACTATGGCTTCTGCCCTCAGCAATCTGCCCTGCCTCCGTCTTAGATATTTCTGCTGCCAGCGCATAGGCAGCTCCTGCACTCACAAAGGAGTATCTGGGATGGAGCATCAGTTGGCATCAGTTTTGGCTTTTCTCTGAACACTGTGTTTTAATGTGCAGGAGCTCAGTTGATGCTGCTGGAGCAGCTGAGCCATCCCTGCAAGAGGAATGGGGCAGACACATAGAGATCAAAACAGCTATGGTGTCCTGGGGTGAATCATTTCACGCATCTATTTTAAATCAAACTGATGCAAGTTACATGATGCTTTCCCAGACATCTGGTCAACTTTTCCTCTATTTGTGTCATCTCCAAATTTTGTCTCCAATACAGAGGTCTGAGTTTCCAATAAGCAGTAGTTGCTTTAACATTGTTTTTCAGTGGTTTTGTAAAATGGAAGGGAAGTACAGCAGCTCAGCACAGCAGGGTGTCTGCAGGCAAAGTCCATCATATTTATTTAGACTGCAACCTTCTAGCCATTTATCCAGAAAGGAAACTGTGTAGAAGGCATGACTTAAAGATGCAGTAAAGATATTTCCTTCCATCTTGACTCACCAGCTGACACATTCCATATGCTCTGTTTTGCTTATTATTAATTTAACTAACAATAGAAAATATATTTAATGAATTGTGATCCTGTGACAACAAATTAGTGAGACTAGTATGTATAAAGGTCTTTCTTTAAACTTTAATTAGTTTAACAATGATGTGCCTGCTGCTGTGTTTGCATTTCAAGAAAACATGCAGCAGCTTAGAAGCAGGATGCTTTGTGTTTAACATGGAAAGTGCCTCTCAGTCCAGGCTTATTTATAAAGCAATTTTCTAATAATGATCTAGATTCAGTGGAGTTCAATCAGGGATGGAGTTACTCTGACATACATAAAATGAATATATTAAACCACCTATCAAGTACCTCACTGCACAAATAAACATAAAGAGTGGGGGGAAGGGAGATGAAGAGAGGTGACTCTTGAATTAGATCACTTTTTCCTGAAAACCCTCTCCTCTCTGCCCCTTTCCCAAAGCTGAGGAAGGTGGCAGGCTGCGCTGCTGCAACACACACTCATCCTGCCTTCCCTGGAGCACCACATGGGCTGCACACTTTGCTGCTTCCACAGGTCTAAGTGCAAGAGGTGCTGCTCATCATGCCTCACAGAACAAACTCCCTACTGGCCCCTCCACCTCTCTCTGCTTCAGGGATTCCCCATACCTCCTCCCACCTCCTGTCTCAGTGCCATGGCCCTGTGTAGTGCCCCATCCTCTAGCACACAAATGCCTTCCCCACATAGCACACTCTCTTGGGGCCAAGGGGAAGAGGATGCACCACTGCCCTCTCCTGCTCTCCCTATTCTGCTTCCTGGCCCCTTCCACATGGCAGTTCCTCCCCTGCCCCAGACTCCCTTTGGCATTGGCTCTCTAACACCCTTTTTCTCTCATTTTCCCATGTCATCCCTCTCTGTTTCCCCCAACACATCCATGTGCCACTCATGCTCCCTCCCTCCATCTCCATCTTCCACCTCTGTCCCAGGAGGATGTGACCCAAGCCTGCCGCTAGGAAGGCAGGAGTTTTTGTGAGAGCATGGGACAAGCCAAAGCACCCTCTCTCTCTGGGCAAGTCCCTCTGACAGAGGCAGGAGGTGTCTAGGCACTACTGCAGAACAGGTGGTGGTTTTGGTGACATGAGCTGTGGTCTCTTTCCCCACCACGCCTTTTATGCAGCTTTCATAGAATGGTTTGGGTTGGAAGAGACCTTAAAGATCATCCAGTTCCAATCCCCCTGCAAGGAGCAGGGACATCTTCCTCTAGACCAAATTGCTCAAAGGCCCATCCAACTTGGCCTTGAACACTTCCAGGGATAGGGCATCCACAGCTTCTCGGGGCAACGTGTTCCAGTGCCTTACCACCCTCACAGTAAATGTCTAATCTAAATCTACCCTCTTCCAATTTAAAGCCATTGTCTCTTGTCTTATCACTACATGCCCTTGACAAAAGTCCCTCTCCAGTTTTCTTGTAGGCTCTCTTTAGGTACTGGAAGGCCGCTATCAGGTCTCCCCGGAGCCTCCTCTTCTCCAGGCTGAACAGCCCCAACTTTCTGAGCCTGTCCTCATAGGAGAGGTGCTCCAGCTCTCTGATCATCTTCATGGCCCTCTTCTGGGCTTGCTCTAACAGGCCCATGTCATTCTTTCAAACAGGCATCTCCTCCTCCTACTCATCCATCAGAAAACTTGTACCAAATAAGCCTTGCAGAAGTTTCAGCAGTTCAGTTTTTCATGGTGTAAGAAGAGACTTGTTTTCCCAACAAACACAAGCTGAGGCTCCGATGCTTGCAATGACCTAGAAGCCAAGGCATTAAATATTGAATGTTTTATATTGCCAAAGAGCTGTTGGTTGGAAGGGACCTCTGAAGGTCATTGAGTTAAACCCCCTCTGAAATAGGGACTGTTGCAAATGTTAGATGAAGTCTCTTCAAATGTCTACCGCTAATTCAAAGCAAGAGGTTTGAAAAATTTCTGAAAGATGCACACAAAGTACAAGGTGTCATGTTATCTGTTGCAAAGAACAGCCTGTGTTCTCTGTCCTTCACAGCTCGTGGCCACCACTCATGCTTCACGTGAGCTCGTAACAAAGGTAGAAGTTAAATTCTTGTTCTTTGTAAAATATCTTAAACAATTTTTGTTTAGTTTAAGTTCTTTGATTACGGCCCAACATTTAAGAGTCATCAAAGCTTCCTTTTTATTAATCCTCTAAAATAGCAAAGAGTACCAGCTGCTGTTTAATTAACCATGCACCATATCAATAATTTTCTTACCATCATTTTAAAAGTCTTACACATTTTTCAGGTCTTCAGTGGTGTGATTCATCTGACTGAAATAGTTGTATAGTACTGTTTCAGATGCATAGTGTTTGGCAGTGAGACGTTTCATCTCCTTCTGCTTTCTCCTCACACAGAACTTCAAAAGCTTGAGAGGCATCTTTGCTCACCAGGCAATTGCACTTGGATGACCAGACACAAAATTACTCTATATTGCTCTCATGCAGCTGTATGAGAAAGCCTAGTTATCTAGGACCTCCAAACTAGACAAGCCCAAAGTCCTTAGCCACTCTCAAAGGACATTCCTTCTAGCCCTTTCACCAGCTTCATTGTCCTCCTCTGGATGCATTCAAGGACCTTCACATCCTTCTTAAATTGTGGGGCCCAGAACAGCACACAGCACTCAAGGTGAGGCTGCACCAACATAGAATACAATGAGATAATCCCCTCTTGACCGGCTGGTTATGCCATGTTTAATGCACGCCAGGAACAGTTAACACATAGCCCAGACGAGGAAACAGGAGAATACAGTGAAGGGATAGAATAAAAGAAGATAAGTGCAGGTTAGGAAAATCTGGGAACAGAAACATCCATCTCACTGTGTTGTCTTCATACACTGTGGAGGAAGGAGTAGGAAGGCACTATCTAGAGACCACACTCCACAGTCCACAGTTCAGGTCTCTGCCTCACTGGGATCCTGAGGATCCTGGCGTCTGGGAAAAGCCAGTGGAGTGCTTGCTGCACCCTGAAGAAGTTAATCATAGCCACTGGAAAATAAACAGAACAATTTATGCACTTTGCCTGTGGCCTGGAGGCTAGAACGGAACCATGCAGGGTTTCTGCTTGAAAGCTCATTTCCCACAGTTAATAGCATCTTTAATCCTACCTATGCAGAAACAACATTACAGAACATGGACCCATGAATGTCGCAGGTAACGGCTCCAATCTGTGGGCCACAGATCCATTTTGTGGCCATAAAGTCTACAAAAAGTCCCACATCCCAGGTGCGTGACTCCAGACCAGGTAGAGATAATACTGTACCACAAGTAGAGATGAGCGGTTTCCTCATAAATGCTTTAAAAATCCACTCATCTTGCACATCACATCCATTTCCACCCATGGACCAGGGACAGTCCCTGCCAGCCCATTTTGGTGTGATTTCAGCAACCAACCTACACAAAGTATCTTAACTGGACTCCCTCACTTTCTACTTTCTTCTTGATGATCCCTGCCCCCTTGGATCGTTGCATTTCACCTTCTTCAGCTGCTTGCCACCTGTTTTATGACAATACTGCAACAGCGCTCACTGCCAGATCCACACCACATCAGAGCAGGCCTTTGGCATCTTTAAGGTATGGTACTGTTAGTACCACTCTGGAGGCGTGGTGTCCGCCCCACATCCCAGGGGACAGCAATCAAGTGAAAGAAAACAGACAGAGAACTCAAGTGGAAATAAAAAGGAATTTACTGCATAATACACTAGAAAGAGGAGAGCCACCTTATAAAGGTGCATGAGTGGGCATATTTCCACATTTTCAGGCCACTTTAGGTGCGCTGTGGCTCACCGTCTGTCCCACCGCTCCCAGGAGAAAATCCCTCCCAGGGAAGGCAAGAGGGACACTGGGAGAGGAGTGGAAGAGCAGGCACCTACTCTGAGGAAGGCATCTAATCTAATTTTGACCTGGATAGATCTCAGCCAAAATCACTAGATGAATTCCTTAAGTCCTGGCAACGTAAGAACACTACAGCAGGATTTTGTATAGGTGCTCAGTGGCCCCTAAAAGCAGGAGAAAGGGCCGTTTTGTTCCATTTAGGCGACTGGGAGTTTATATGAAGGCTGGGAGCTCAGTTTAAATGCTAATTGACTCATAAACAAGCCTGAGTTAAATAAAAGAATCAACTAGCATCAGCTGAGCTAGATCAGTTTAAAAATGAGGCCTTTTGTTAATCAGAGGGAGTTTGTACTGGGATAGGCCAGGCGTTGCTCCAAAAGCAGCATCAGATTAAACCTCCTACTCGAAAAACACTCATTAAAAAGCAACTTCCATTGAAAAAGATCCCACTTGTCGCTACCAGCCATTGTTAGGTAGTGAAACAGTGACAGATATTTTTGAAGCCTATTATGGGGAAATAAATATTTATTTAGCTGTCTAAAGTAATTAATCCCCGCTGTTTGCTTTTTATGTAAGCACATACAAGGCAAGACTGTCTTTGTACTTGAATTTTAGGAGACAAGTCTGTGTAGAGGCTCCCATGGTTTTTGAAGGCAGTAACAAATTCATGCCTAATACTTTCTGTGCAACGTGAGAATGCCAACCACCAAGCAGTAATAGACTTTTCCTATCCTCATTCAGCTGCAGGAGGAAGGAGATATACAAAGGGGAAAGGACAGAGAGCAGAAAGGTGAGAAGGTAGAGACTGCGAGTGAGGTGGAAGGCTGCATGCTGCTGGGGTGGGATCTGGAGGAAATCACTTTCACAGAGTATCAGCTTGAGAATCAGAAAAAAAAAAAAAGAAAAAGAATGAAGGGGAATTAAGCTGTAAAAGCACAAGAAAAAGGATCAATAACCATCTTGGATGTATTTTCTGGGAAGCTGGCATGGATAGCACAAAGATGTTGCTTAGTGAATATGTTGGCATCCCTCCCATTTACAAGTTATACAGCCGAAGTGCAATTAGCACACTCGGAGGAACAATAATTAAACAATACCAAACAGGCAGTCCATAGACTGGTTAAAGCATATGTCAAAAATAGAGATATAGACCCTAGCTCAGTTCTCATATGAGAGCCTCTCTGCTGTAAGAATCACTTGAACTAGGTATATCCGCATTGTAACATATGAGCTACAGATGATAACTACATATGAGCTTGATAACATGCAGATTGTTTTTGCTTTTTAAATTTCAGCAGGTAAATGTCACTGCTACATGTTTAAAATCAGAAGCAATTTTTAAAAAGTAGCTCAAGTGCTAAGTTCCATATTTCTTTTTCCCCAGAAGTATTTTATTGCAAAGTAAAATGACAGATGCAATTAGATAATGTTGAGCAGATTATAGTTTGAGAATGTTATGCTGTGTTATATATTCAAGAGTGAACAATAGCAAGGAAAAAAAAAAAAGAGGAGATTAGTATCTTTTCTTAGTACCTATTTTTAAAGTTGGACTAAGAAATGTGTCTTTTCTAGGTAGGCAAATATTATGGGGCTCTATGAATTCAGTTTTGTTATTGCTTCTCAGCTACATGAAAGCTTTTCTGACTCAGTTTAGCTTTAAAAATCACTCTGACATTACTGGCAAAATTTAGAAATGACCAAAAGCTGGATTTGTGACAACATGACAGTTGGGCTCAGACTCACTGAGCTTATTTTCCATTGAAATCAAGAAGTATTTGCAAGCCTACACACTTTACTTTATTAACCTATGTCTCAACTCACCTACCAACAGTGAAGCTGTATCTCTTGGGCTGTGGACCAGATACCTATCAACAAAAACGCAGTGCAAGTTAGGAAATATTATTCCATTGAACTGAGCCCTTCTTGAGATTTCCATCTTCCAGAATAATGAAATAGGGCAAGAGTTGGTCTTTATTCCTGGTATGTATTTAATCCAACTTTTATGCTTAAAAATTAGTTATTAGTTTTATGCTTAAAAATTAGTTATCAAAATCTGAGTTACTCTGATCTTTATACTTAATAGCAAAAAGGACACAACTTCACAGGATGATTTTTTTGCCTATCTTGGACTACCTGTTAAGATTATATGCTTCATCTGAAAGAGAAAACCACCTTCTAATTTCTCTCCATTGACTACAAAAGGAGCTCAGGATAACTTTTTCAGATCAGAGATCGTCAGCCTCACCTCCGTGCCTGGCAAGGTCATGGAGCAGATTCTCCTGGAAACCATGCTAAGGCACATGGAGAGCAAGGAGGTGGTTGGTGACAGCCAACATGGCTTCACCAAGGGCAGATCGCGCCTGACCAATTTGGTGGCCTTCTATGACGGGGTAACAGCATCGGTGGACAAGGGAAGGGCAACGGACATCATCTACCTGGACTTGTGCAAGGCATTTGACACTGTCCCACACGACATCCTTCTCTCTAAACTAGAGAGGCATGGGTTTGATGGATGGACCACTCGGTGGATAAGGAGTTGGCTGGATGGCCGCACTCAGAGAGTGGTGGTCAATGGCTCGATGTCCAAGTGGAGACCAGTCACGAGTCCCTCAGGGGTCCGTGTTGGGCCCAGCCCTGTTCAACATCTTTGTCGGCAACATGGACAGTGGGATAGAGTGCACCCTCAGCAAGTTCGCCGATGACACCAAGCTATGTGGTGCCGTCGACACGCTCGAAGGGAGGGATGCCATCCAGAGGACCTGGACAGGCTGGAGAGGTGGGCCCGTGCCAACCTCATGAAGTTCAACCAGGCCAAGTGCAAGGTCC
>WHYT01017696.1:500908-543639 GCA_009806455.1 Tetrax tetrax
AGGACATGGACCAGATTGTGAGGGTCCAGAGGAGGGCCACAAAAATGATAAGAGGGCTGGGGCACCTCTCCTATGAGGATAGGCTGAGAGAGTTGGGGCTGTTCAGCCTGGAGAGGAGGAGGCTCCAGGGAGACCTGATAGTGGTCTTCCAGTACCTCAAGGGGGCCTACAAGAAAGATGGGGAGAGGCTGTTCAGTAGGGCCTGTTGTGATAGGACAAGGGGTAATGGGTTTAAATTAGAAGGAGGTAGGTTTAGATTAGATATTAGAAAAAAATTTTTTACAATGAGAGTACAGGGAACAGGTTGCCCAGAGAGGTGGTGGATGCCCCATCCCTGGAAACGTTCAAGGCCAGGCTGGATGAGGCTCTGAGCAACCTGTCAGGGATGTCCCTGCTTCTTGCAGGGGGGTTGGACTAGATGACCTTTGAAGGTCCCTTCCAACTCTAACCATTCTATGATTCTATGATTCTATGATCTGAACAGACATCACTTTGAGTAACCTAAGTGAGTTGCAATAAGTCTGATTCTGTGGGAAGAGCACAGAGAAAGCGCATTATCCCTTCCCTCCTCATTTTGTACCCACACAAGAGCCAGGCACAATCAGACTCCTTCTTTAAAAATTATTTTAGACAGAAGTGTGGTGTTACCCAGTTTTACCCTGCTCGTAGCCTAAAAGACCATACAAAGATAGTGGGTTCCTCCCCATCCTTTGCAGAGGAGAGAATGGGCTCCCCTCAAGGTCAGCTTTTCCAGGCTCACACAGACACCCAGTGTGATCAGGCAGGAAGAGCAACCCTTTACTTTTACCAGCCCTATGAAAGCTGTATAATTTCCCTTCCAAAGCACCCACTCTTCCATCACATTGTGCTAGAACTGCCCTGGCAACTTGAGAGTGAGATTTTTGCATTGACAGACATACTTGAGGGCAGACCAGAGAACCAGCTCCCTGGGAGCTGGTTTTAATCCCATTCTTTCACAGTGAAAGTGCGGTGATTACAGGCCCAGCAGGGCAGCAGAAGGCAAGGTCTACATCCCTACCAGCAATGCACTAGACACACGGCCATGAAACTCACCCGTCCAGGAAACAAAGGGAAAGGGCTTCACTAATTAAATATGATGGTGCTCTATCCCTTCCTTGCACAACTCAAGGAAATTGCTTTACTCAGAGACTCAAAAACCCAGCTTCTGAGTCACTGGACAAAAACATTAATACATTTCAACAATATCTGTACTTTTAGATTCACTCTTTCATTCCCGGAATAACATGCAATGTAAGTAGCTAGTTTCCCATGTTTGCTGCCATCCTGTTTAATTTCGCCTGTTAACCTGTGTTATTCTCATTACCTGACCAGTCACTCACTCTGCCACCTGACTTAACATGACAGCCATTCAAATCTGTCACATCCTCTGGAGTCATTGAATGTTGCTCTCAATTAGTAAACAGATGTTATCACTAGCCCATAACAGGCAAAGAGTGTGCAAAAGTATCTCATTTAGAAGAAAGAATTACTTAAATAGATCTTACAGAAATTGTTAGGAATGCTGTGAATATGCTCAATATTGAATTCACTTCTATGTGGGAACTGAATACTTTGATACATCTAAAGAAAAATTACCTGCTCTAGTTACAGTGGATTTTATTCCTTATTTAATAGAATTTTACTTTAAAATGACAGCCAAAAAGTATTTTGTTCCCATCCACAGATTTTAAATAAACACTTTATAAGCTCCACTCCACTTGGAATCCGTAAGAGATGCATTTAGCCTTCAAGGAGAAAATTCTTGTTCTGTTTCAGTTCGTACAGCAAACCTGTGACAAGTCCCCTTTTCCTCTTTAAATTTCAGTGTCCCCATCTGCAAAATGCCTACTACATTACTTGCTTGTTGTTTAATTTCATCCTCTAATTAATTTGATGAAGCCCCTCAAAATAAGTAAGAATTATGCAGAATAACTCAGCCTTTATTTTGATCAGTTTTGATCCCTTTCAGCAGGTAATCCTTGATAATGTAATCACTGGGCATAGAAGGTTTCATTTAATAATAAAAGACAAAAATTCTAAGAGACAGAGACAGGAGGAAGCAACTGGAAGACTGGAGTGATAATAAAAGATGACTAGAACTGGAAGTTGCATTACTTAGAGATTATTATTGATACTGCAAGAACTACCATATGCTTTGCAAGCTGTGACAGTCACCCTTGTAGTCACATGGATGAAATGATCAACTGCTTTTTGCATTCAAAGTGATAGGAACAAACTTGATCCAAGTAAGAGAAGCTGCTGGGCAACAAACAGCACAGAGGCATCATGTGGCTTAATTACCATTTTAGGGGAGGAAGGTCACTTAGTTTGATTTGGTTCGGGTCCTCAGCTGAAAGTTCTGCATACAGTAAGTGCAGCATTTATTTACGAATGTATGGCAAAGGAAAAAGCTAAATGAGTTCAGGAAGCTGCCATTTCATTATTTCATGCCATCATGTCGCACATTTGACACCATTAATGCCAGTACTGCACCGTCATGACCTTCGCACAAAAATGATGACCGTGGTCTGAGTAGCAGACAGGTCTAAAGTAAATTGCCCAGACTTTCCCGGTGACATTTAAGTTAGAGACTCAATGCTTGTATAAAGGTCTTGTCTTCTTGTAGCCTGCTGCAATCCCTGTGCAGTATACTTTGCACCTTGAATAATTCTGGGGATGGGATGGCAGAACTGCTTCCAGATGAGATATTTAATAGCATCGCAGTGGTCCTTCCTCTGTGATGGCACAGCTACTTCAGAAGGCAGCAGCGTGCATCAAACCTCGGCACACCTGAGTGCACCGTCAACAGACCTTGAAGCACGGATCGAAGGGTATGCCTCAGAAATCTCCCACTGACCTCATCTTGGATTCAGACCTGACAGGATTTTAATCCCCCTGCAATCACGATGGCTGTGCTCTCAGCCGAAGTAATACACCCTCATTATTGGTGGACCTTCAGCTTCACAGGCCATAACAGCATCGATCCTGTCACTGCACATGCAGAAAGTCCGTACTGGGGAATCTGCATGGACAGTAACTCCTCGTGCTCTCTCTCAGTCCTGGGGAAACATGAGACCAATACTGTTTCCTCAAGGACTTCTGGCCCAGCGTCTCCTCCCTAAAAGGAAGAATTATTTTGGAGTAGGCACAGGGAAAGGAGAAGAAAACTGGGGATGTGCACAGCTCCATGGCCTGACCCCAGATATTATAGCACGTGCAGCAAACATGGTCCTCTGACAACAGATGAAGTGCTGGGCTTCATTCATTCCTCACCTGCTGGACTTTGCCGTAGCTGAAAATGGGGGCAGCTCACGTGGACTCCTTGTTCCATCTCCATCACAAAGCGTGGAGCCTTGGGTAACTGGGTATTTCTCCACTAAACCCCTAAACTGGGTATTTCTCCAGATTTCACATTTGTGAGAGGAGTGGGTCAGCCTCCTTCAAAACAACGTAGCATATCTATTTTGGGAACATAAAGCGAAGGAGACTTTATTTAACAGTGCAACACATGCAGGCATGTCTCCTATTTACTCCTTTTTTATTTATTTACTCCTACATGAGGTCATTGAAACTAGCAAGAACTTTACAAATAATTTCATTTTTCATCACTGCTTATTAATCATTTAATAAGAGTTGGCACTTCATGTAAACAGACTGACACATCAACTGGAGCTTTAAATAGGGTTATATCAATACAGCAGAAGTGGGGAAACATGTTTTAACTTCCTTCAGTTTAGTCAGTGAAGCCAGCATTGACGGTTTCATTTTGTTCATACAAAGTTTTCCCATGTGATTCCCATGCACCAACGCTACTTTGCAGCACAGGAAAAGATTTGTATCTAAAGTATTTTGACTTATGTTTTCTTATTTTTATTAAATCACAAAAGCTTTCACTAAATTTAGGAGACTTTTTTCCTAAATGTTTTGTTTACCCTTTAATGTAATCTGAAATTGGGGGCAAAGAGGACGTGACAAAGTCCTTTTATATCACCTACAGCTTCAAACAACCAACAAGAGAACTGAGAAAAAAATTAGGCCAACTTTTTTTCTTAAGGTATAACTGTTCTTTTTTGTCAACCTTGATCCAGCGTGGAAGTTTCATTTAAATGTGACCTGCAAAGCAAAAATGAAAAGCAAGCACAAACTTCTGCACTGAATATCTCCAGGCTGTGGAGCGCAAGAAAATCCAGTACAGAAACAACTGTAATATTTTAGTGCAGGGGGATTTGGGGGAGATTCCTGGTGTAAAACCTCCTAACTCTCTTCAGAGATCTCAGAATTCATCCTATGTTGATGCTAGATTAACTGTCTCAGTTGAAATGAGACTTTGCGGAGTCACTCTCTGAATGTCCACAGTGTCATATGCTGGGATTTTTTCAGTGAATCAAGCACAAAAGGAAATTTCACCAAGGAAAAGGAACTCAAAGTTTTTTAAAAAATTCCTGTGATGAATGCCTTTTCTGCTTAGTCTAACACGTGACCTGGGGAGCCCTGGGAGACCATGGACTATCTGTGAAAGGTGTGTGAAGGAGAAGTGAGTGAAGCAAGACTACTGTCAGTTCCTTCAAGTCCAGTATCCAAAGTCTGCATATTGACCAGGAAATGTATAGAAGAATCTCAGTAGGAAAAGGTCATAAAAGCCTTGGTCCAGTTCCTGCAGGTGCCAGCACCCTGCACCCTGTCAACAATGCTGAAGCCGGAGCAGAATTTTTCATATCAGAGTGGAGCAATTTCTCCAGTTCCTGGGGAAAAACAGGCAAGCAGAGTTGAGTAGCAGATGCTGTAGGTAGAGTAAGAGAAATGTGACAAGTATTGCCTGTTCCAAAGAAGATGGGGGAATTGGTAAAAGGCTGAAAAAAAACTCCACTCATTTATGACTTTAAGGCAATGTTTTAAAAGACTTGGGGGAAGACAGACAAAGTTAGGTAATGCAGATTTAGCTATTTGATTGTTGAAAGAGTTGACACTCTGTGTAAATGAACCCTACCATGCCTTCAGGGGCTTTAGAAGGGGCTGCTTTCACGTGTGTGATGTAGGGAAGGGAACTAACATCTGTGTCCTCAGGAGCATTAAAACAAGGGTTTACACGGAGAGCAGTCCCTCCCTTTCCCCACTAAAACTTGTCTCTCCCATCTGCCACCCCAAAATCAGCATCCACAATGCTACGTCCACCGAACCTGCCTCTAGTATCCCCACCCATGTGTCGTTTGCTGATACTAACTGAAAACAGGGACCTTGACAAAATGGTCTACATTGAGAGAAAGAAAACATTAGTGTCATTGTGATGCTAATAGAGGATGCTATAGTTAGACTGGGAGGAAAGGAAGGGGGGTTATGTGTATGCACCTCTTTTGATTTATCCATGGTACTTCCACACATTTTTCATTTATAGAAAAGAAAAATGGTCTTTTTTTCAAATTACCTTGATAATGCCAAAAAAGAAGAATCAGGCATATGTTCAAATGTTTCAGGCTTTCCACAGTTAAAAGGAAGCTGAATTTAAATTAAGGAAAAGTACAGTTTTTTTTGCTTCAGCCTGTCCTTGAATCATTCTTTTAAAACATCAGCTTATTATAGTCAAAGGTCCTAATTTTAAGAATATCAGACTCCATGGGGGTTTCATCAGCTCTTTGCTATTCATTTCATGAATGGTTTGAACCTTCGTTTTGATCAGCCAGGGACTTTTGGGAATGAACCTTGAGGTGAAGGTGGACGTATATTGCTTTCCTGCTATCGAGTTAAAATCCAAGCTGTCACAGTATATGAGAAGCAATTCCCGGAACAAACTGCCTCAGATACCCATAGGGAATACACATATGTGATTAACCCAACTGGCCACTGGGTGTGACCATTGCACCACACAAAAGCATCTAAGACTTTTCCAAAGACAGGTCTGGAAGTACTGGAGCTAGAAAAGAACACAACCTTTTGAAGTATCCGTAGGCAACAGTAACGTCAGATAACTTTCTGTGCGCAGCCTTCATATGCTTTCTCCACAATGTGGAACCTCTCTCAAAAGCCAGACATAAAGCATTTACAATTATAGCGTTAAAAAAAAAATCAGTGAAAATCACAGTAATGACATTACCAGAGTCCCTCTCCCTTCTCCAAAGGAAAACTAGTAAGTCCCTTAAAGCTGCAGGTGTTTGGCTCTCTCTTCACTGAAGCCACATTAATCGAATAAGCACATTCACAGGCAGAATGGCTTAACTAGGCAGTATCCAAACTATTACCTCTCAGTTACCTAGCTTGCAGCCAAAAGGGTAATATCCACTAAAAAAAAAAAAAAAGAAGATAAAAATAAGTCTACCATATATTATTGCAGGCTATATTGATAACAACTTTCTTTAAATCTGGGTTCTGTAAATATGAGACAAAAGACTTTTGCCCAGAGTAACCCAGCCAGATTTGAGGCATTATGTTGCTCGTATCAGCCCACTTCAAAATGCTTCCTAAATTTTTGTGTTATCTCACTTCTACCATTAAGATGTTCCCAAACTTATCTTTCACATCACCTACACTCTCCTATATTCTCAGTACAGATATGGATGTACACAGCAATTTGCATTATCTGTTTTCCTGACCACGTTCAGGTTCAGTGGTGAAATGTTTGCATGCTCCCTTGAGTCAGGTTGAAGTTCAGTAGTACCAGACCCTGATCAAAGAGTCAACGGTAGAATAACATCACCTTGATCTCTGAAAAACTTGTCAGTCCTGAGATTGCTCAAGCTTACATTGGTTACAACTACCTCGACAGGAAATAACTGAACAAAAAAAATCACCAAGAATGTAACTGCTCTTTGCCTTTCTTTCATCCTTGCGTTTATGTCCAGTGCCCTGGTCAGTGGGTATCAACCACGATGGATGTTACAGGGTCAATTTTAGCAAAACGTGGGTTTTCTCATGCAGGAGGCATCTGAAGCTGTACGTGTGGAAAGCTTCACTGCATGCAAAGTGAGGGTCTCAATTCAGATCTACCTTTCAGATCATATATGAATGGGAATGCTACTACCCAGAAGGGCAAAGTGCATCACTGGCTTCTGAAGGGGTCTGAAAATCAGCGTGTGCTGTTTTTAAAGGAAAAGATAACCAGTAAGGGAAGATAACCTCAGTTTCAGGCTTCTCTCTCTGCTTTTATTTCTGATTTTTTAAAGCTATGCTTTAGTAAAAAATCAAGCATGACCAACACGAAATAATAATACTAATAATACTAATAATAATCCTCCCTCATGCTGGAAATTCTCTACAGTTCTCGGACTGTGTTTTTACACTAAGTGAGACATCTGGCATCTCCTGAATTTGTGACGAGCTGCCAATGTTTTAACAAGGGACATTCGGCAAACACCACTTCCCCTATACATTTGTGCTAAATCTGAAACTGGGATCCTGTGAGTTAAGGGCTACGGAAACTATTCATTTGTTTCCCCATTTAAACAAAAATGTGTTCTCATAACCCTAGGCTAGGAAGGAGCAATTCGACTTGACAAATAAACAGAGTGTTCTTGCTGGAAAGCTACACTCTCTATCCGAAAGCAAAACACGCTGGCTATATTGCTAGCGTAGCAGGCAGTTCAACCTGTGTGTAATTTGAATGTAGAAAGAGAGAAGGTCTTTACAAACATCCTCATCCTTGGTGAAATCTACTGTATTCAAAAGGAGAAGGGGAAAGCACTCTCTTCTGAAGTGTCTTTATGGTCTCCAGGGAGAATATTCTTTGTAAGACAGGAAGATTTAGCAGGATTCAGAAAGAAGAGCAAGCGCCCTCAAGAAGCAGAGAAAACACCTACCCGTCTTTCAGTTTGGCTGTAAGGGACTCCCGACAGCCCCGCAGCTGTTTCCTTAAGCACCTCCTTCCCATAGAGCCTTTGTGTGTCTGTGCGTATAAAATAAATTCAAGATTTTTTGTCACCACGGTAAACAAGCAACATCAGCTCCCTTTGTCAACCTGTAGCATTTTGTTTACCGGGCTGAGTGCTGGGGTGGGGAGCAGCCCCCCTCTTCATTCCTGGCAGCCCCCTGTGGCTGTGACCATGGCCCAGGGAGCATCCCACCTCCGCACGGCCGTCCCCACAGTGGCACGCAGCTGCCCAGCGGCCACTGCGCTACCCACTATGACTTCAGCTTTGCTAAATATAGTAAGAGGGAAATATGGACAGGACAAAATAACCGCTGTCACGCATCGCACTGAGGGAAGAAAGTGGACCCCAAAGAGTAGCATCTTGTGACTTGTCTGGTGACTCCATCACCCTCCCCTTGACCATGCCCTTACCAGGCTCTTTATGGACAGGGTGCAGAAGGCTTCCCTCCTCATCCAGAGGGTAGTTTAGCAGTTTTCAAGGAAATTACGTGTTTGAATCCCATCAAAGGTGTTTTGCACCTTTTGTATATCACCACTTATTTAGTAGCTTATAAGAAAACTTCTACAATAGCCTGGATTTTAACTGAAAGTAAAAGGTTGTGTGTCTCACCGCCAGCCCTCAGGAGGTGCTCAGAATCTTGATTTTCTTTACCTGTATGTTTCAATCATTTCAACTAACTCATAGGCTACCAGGGTCAAGAGCTTGGAAAAAGGATGCAAAAAGTTGTGCTCGGTGTATTTTCTCTCATCAGAGTTTCCATGGCACAATATATAACAGACATTTGGTAGGATTAATGTGCCAGTGATAAAGCAGTAGCCTAGAGGTACAATGATACTGTAGTTGTGCCATAGAAAATCAGACTGTATAAAAAGATATCCTCTACCAGAAACCTATTTTTGAGAACTGTGCAATAATAGAAAGGCTGGAGCAGAAGCAATTCTTCTCTCTTTGTATTTGGTAAACTGGGTTTATCCTGCCAAATATATGCCCAAAATGGAGGGTAAAAAAAAAAAAAAAAACAAACAAAACCCAGCAAAAAACCAAACAAAACATGCACACATGCGCACACACACACACACACACACACACACAAACCCAACACTGCCCCCCAAAACAAAAAAAAAACCCAAACAAAACAAAAAAAAAATAAAAACAACCCACCTCCCACACCCTGGTTCTTCCCATCCTTTTCATACCTGTTCCAGTTTGAATTGAGCCATCTTATTTTATACCCTTCATTAGGATCTGATGGTTTTGAATCCTTTAAGGGTGAGTGATGGGAGAACAATGATTCCAAAACAAACCTTTTGAAAAACATTTCATTTCTGAAAAATTATTCCTACTAAATTTTGAATAGCTGCTTAGAAGAATCTATTTAGTACATGCCCTAACTTTTGGGAGATAAGCTTTTGTGCCACCAGACTTGAATCCTTGGGAGGCTTTGTTCACATACAGAAGTTTCATATTTCATTATGGAAATTCTGAAATATTCCCAGCTGCACTGCTATGTCAGGCCCTTGGAGCAAGAGTCCGTAACTCCAGGCAGGAACAAAGATGGCAGAAAATTCTACATCTCAACTCTATTTCATATTAGTATCTAGTGTTACCCATGCATTAACATTTCAATGCTTGAGAAGATATTGTCTCCCCTATAGAAGGTTGGAGACACTGAGGCAAGTGTTAGTATGTTAGCTGTGAAATGAATAAATACACAAACCATTACAGTTAATTTCCATACAGAAAGAAAATGAGTTACCAAATGCAAGAGTAAATAGCGCATAAAAATCCTTCAGCCCTTTACTATCAGAAGAAAAAGAGAGGCAAAAAAACAGGCTGAAGAATTCACAGATTTGGAGTCAATTTTTCTGCTAGTGTAACTTGTTTATAATTCTGTGAAGTTCTGTCATTAGAGAATTTCACACTGATGTAAAAGTTTTGTTCAACAGACAGAATTTATTCCTATTTCAGTCATCTGCAAGCACATAACTGCAATCAATTGGAGTGGGATCAAATCCAGGCGTAAGCAGAGGGGAAAAAAAAATGCTATTCTCTATTGTCATAGGAAGATATTGCAGCCCCCAGCTTTCCTGACATCTGCACATAAGGGATGAGGGATAGCAGGAGCTTTATGGAAAATGTTCTTCATCAGGTTTTCAACAGTCCAAAGGGGAAAGAGTATGTCTTGCTGTGGTTGTGCCCCAGCCTCCAGCAAGCTGAATGTTACAGTGCTTTAGGAGAACGGTCTCCTGTAAAACACTGCAGAGCATATAGGGAAAAACAGTAAGTGAATTATATTTTCAATAGAGGTCCTTTATTCTTTGTTGCTTCTGTTTTGTTTGGAAAAGAAAAAACAAAGGTTTCATCCATACCTGAGGACTGCTAACAGTCCTCACCCTCCCACTTGACGAAGCATTCAGTCCTTCCAACCCTCCAGTTCTGCGCTGCTGCTGTTGCTGATTAGCTGGTTCGTTTTCCTTTAACACACTTTTCATTCCAAAGAATCACTGGAAGGTGCAGGTTCAAAAATTTGTGTTCCTTGGAAAAAGTTTTTTTATTTTCATCTTTTCTGTTCATTTCTTAATTTTTTTTTGTTAATTTTCTTTGCCCGTATTTCATGAGTTTGAGCTTCTTCTGTTACCTTTCTCAGATGGGATGACAAGAAATGAATGTAATAGCCTAGCTGAGAATATACCACTGATATATACAATAATTTTACATTTTTCTGTATTACTCTAATGTTTTATCTACATTTCCAGCTATCACATCACGCTAAGCAGATGTTTTACTGGGCTGTCTATAGTGATTCCCTGCTCTTTTTTCTGAGTTATGGTCATGAATCCAGCACTGTCTGTGAGCATTTGAATGTGCACTGTCTTGTATTTATCAACCCTGAAATTCAGCTGTTTCTCTTCTGATTACCTGCATATTTGTAAGGTCTCTGCATCGTTCCCCTTTAATCCTAACAGACATTAATGTCTGCGCCATCTCTCAATTTATTCACCTCACAATCATTTCAGGTCAATTGTTTCAAATAAGTTTCTAAGAAAAGAAAAAGGCCTGAAATTTGTGTGTGCAATTACTCTTTTTGTTCTCCTCTCCACTAAGGTTTGGGGGTTTTTTTTCCATCTTTACCTTCCTTTTATCTTTGCCCATTTAGGCTTAAAAAAGTTTTCCCAAACCTTTCACCACTTCCCTTCAAAAGACTCAAGAAAGAGAAGATTCAGGATCACTGAATACGTAACACTTGTCTCTCAGCTTTTTTTCAGGTATGTGCATTCGGTGTGTATTAAATAGACTGAGCATTTTTCAAAAATTTAAAAGTGTTTCCCCTTTCAGTTTGTATGCCTGCAGTATTTGTGATGTTGTGGTAGTGCTATGAGCTCAAAAGGTGCTGAAAACTTTGAATTTGATTAAATATAATAATCATCTGCTTAAATTTACCTAAAAGAATGTCCAGTTACATTCCAATTCCTACTCCTTTGTAACTGAAAAAAAAACTACTGAGGACTTACAGTAAAATCTTTCCTCTTGGTTGGGTTGAAAACTGTGCTATTCAATTGTAATAAAATAAGTTCTATAGTATGTTTCAGGTGAACAGAAGTCTTGTAGAAGATGAACAGAAGTCTTGTAAACAATTTTTTATTGAGACCAAGGCAAGGAAGTCTCAAAAAATAAGTCTTGAGGGCTGTGATGCTTGAAAACATTGTTCAACAAACTTGCTAAATTCCATGTCATGATTTGTATTTGCACTATCTCTAATTTTAGATAAATTTAGAGGCTTTAGGAAAAGAACAAGCAAACAATTGCCTCCAGCAGGCCAGGCATTTATTCCTTGACTCTGAACAACCTAGGCTTTATCTCAAACTGCACACATCAGACCACATGGCACTCAATTCATCTACAGCCCCACTGCCTTGCTTGCTCCAACGCTGTTATATTTTACTCCAAATGAAAATAGGGTTTGATTTACAATCATAATAATGATCATTTATACAGCATTTTTCAAGTAAGGATGGCAGATCACAGGATAAAATCAGAACTATTTATATAGGGATTGCTTTGCTGGTATGTAAGCCCACCAAAATGAAAGGTGATAGCCTTCAAACAACAGCTGGACAAATATTATCCAACATACACATTATCTTAATTAATTTTTACCTTTTTTTCTCAACTAATTTATTAGAGTAATTTTTCTTTTTGTAGTAACCAACCAGCTGTGTAGCTCTGCAAATACTGCTCGTGAAATAAATCACTTGATGGATAATGACGATTTTCATAGAAACATTTACTTGGCAAATATTTTTTCTGATAATTGAGGAGCTCAGCTTCAAAAACCTTGCAATAACATTGCACAGTCACTCTAGACAAGCATAAAAAATTCCTTTAAGTGAAATTATAGGAAGAATTTTACACAGCAGGAAGTAATTATCCAAATGGAAATACGGCTATAATGGTGAGATTAGCACTTTTACCTGGTGAAAAGTTGTCCACGTTCTTTAATTGTTAGATATGCTCTAAGATCTTGCCTTATATCTCATCAAAAGAATCTTTACCCAAATCTATCTGCACTTCTAAAGAAATTCTCTCTTTTGACAAAGCTTGGCTTGCACAAGATTTTTAGCTGAACAAATCCCGTTAACAGCAATGAGAGTCACTCTGCTAAATCCCCATGCCCCAGAAGGGAAACAACAGTGTAAGTAATGTGCACATTTGTACTCCTCTGAAAATGCATAGACGTGAGAGGAGAGAAACAGCTTCTTCTGTCACAGATGTATGATGAACTTCAAGTATCACGCACCCTCCTAGAGGGAAGGGATGGGAGGGAAAGGAAAGGAAAGAGGAAAAGGACGGAAAAGAGGAAGGAGAGAAGGGAAGGAAGGGTGAGACAAGAGGAGATAACAGGAAGGAAGGAAGGAAGGAAGATGGATGCACATGAAAAATAAAATTATAACAAAACAAAGGTCACCGCCAATACCTTGTACTAAATACATCTGCATTTTGTCTTCCAAAGAAATTCTGTGGGCTGCCTGGCCTCATCTTTTTTCTTTTGAAGTTCTTTCTGGAGTTGGCTCTTATCTAAGCAGTTCACGCATCCCTATTGAAATACTCAAAAATGGAGCAAGGTGTGAAGAGGAACAGAAGATTAAGGAAAGCTGCAGAAAATACCCATTTATTCATCTTTCAAAGGTAGTAGAAAGGGAGTTGAGCACATCTTTATTCTTCTGTGAGAGGATGCTATTGTTCATCTTGGTCTAATTATGAAATTTGAACATAAAAGGAAGAAAAAGAACACCCCTCTGACAGTGCATAGTACACATTTGCTGGAAATAATTCTTATAGAGATATATGTCAACCCTATGTATCCAAGAATGACCCAACAGTCACAAAGCAACACACAGAAGCATTTGATACAATCTACAAAGCTGCACTTCTTGATCTATTTGTGTTCCAGACAGATTAGAGAACTGCGTGGCAGAAGAAGAAAACATAGCTAATCTTTCGTGACTGCTAGACAGTGCTGCAGAAATGTAATTGCAGAACCAGAAACTCCATGAAAAGAATGCCATGCCATTTACCACAATTCAAAATGAATCCAATTATTCCTTAATCACACTAAAGGGCATGTTCCTCAAGCACAAATAAAAAGAAAACTGTAAGAACTGGGTCTCCACTAAAAATCCATGTGATCTGTAGAGTGAATCTTTTCTTAAAAAATAAAAATATGTCAGGAAAACACTGAAATCCTTTCCACTCCTGCAAGACACAGGTCTTCTAACATTGTCATGTCCTCTTTCCATCTCTACAAAAAAAACCCCCACCCAAACTGCTAGAAAATGCAATCATTCCTATTAGCCTGAGGTCTAAAGGACGGGGAAAGAAGGGCAGTGTCGTCTGATCATCTTGAGTGAGTCTGAGTTTACTGCTTTCCAGAGGGCTCTTCTGCAACACTTTGGTTCATATATAAGTGGCACTGTCATTGCTAAGTAAAGTGCTTTAAATGAGGAGAGATACAAAGGGGCTGGGGATGGTAGCTCAGAGTAAGCTACTTCTCTCTTTTTCTGTCTAGTAATTGAGTGTGACATTGACAGTTTTGTGAGTCTTTCTTGTACACATTTGGATTGGAAACAATAACATTTGTAGTTTTTAAAAACCATGAAGTAAAGTTTTCATTAGCTATTGCACACAAAACAGTATCTCAAGACAATGTGCTTGTCTGCTCAGGCATTTCCAAAATTTACACAGACTAGGTTGGGATTTTTTTTTTTTTTGTCTATCTCTTCCCATCACCACACCCAAAACAGACTGGACTGAGGATTGTAGCACCAGTTCAGCTGCATCGTGATGGTCCAGATGTTATTATTTACAGTTAAATGAAAATTAGTTTCTTATTGCTGTTCCCCAATCCCTAGCAGATTCTCAGTCGCATACTCTTGCCCAGGGTTACATCTGCCTTGTTCCTGCACCGGGCTGAAACTTTGTGTATTTGCTCCTTCACTTGGCGCTGTTACGCCATGCACAAAAAGTGTGCGATTCACAGAGCTGAATCCTGCTCGGTGCTGAGGCTGTGTCCCTTGCACTTACAAGCATTGCACCTTCTTTTCCATAACAATTTACATTAACAGGGAGAAATACAACCCTGGCTTTTGGTTTCATGCAGGCAAAACGTGCACAGAGGAGGAGTCTTCTCTGGCAACTCTTCACCTGAAGGTTATTATAATTCATTACCTTCCATTGACCACATTTTCATGAACATAATAAACACTTCAGTTCTTTTCTGTCTCTTGAGTTTGAATATCCTCCTTCAGAAAACCTAAATTGCAAGCCTATTCCATCAGCCTTAGTTTGTAGTCAATTTGTCTTCTGGTGGACATATGTGATCCATATATTCTTCTTCCATAATCATCTTCTGCAACCCCAAGACTTCACCTATAAAGTGCCTGCAGAACACATTTGTACTTCCATGGAATAAGTTGAGATAAGTTAACTTGTTCTTAAAAAATGAGAGGCTCTATTACACAAGCTTTAGAAAAAAGGTGCCTGGTAGAGTTGGAGTCGCTTTGCAGTAGGAACAATTTACATTTTTTTTGTTAAAATAAAGAAAACAATAGCACTGCAAAACTGAGAAAGAAGCTTTAAATTCACTCAGTAGAATTCAAATGTGGAAGACACTATCTACCTGTAGGTACGCAGTGGTGCAACATAACTGGCTCCCTTCTAAGATATGTGGATGAAAAATCTTGCACTTTATTTTCTGCACAGCCCTTGTCACCTGTATTTGTCTGTGCAGAACTTTAGCTGTCTTCATAGAAGCCAACCCTGGTTTTCCAAGTGACTGTCCTGCACAGGACATGTTGCAATGTCTGGGCATGTTCAGAAGGGCCTTCAGGTCTCAGAACAACTACAAACACAAAAGGCACCTTAACCAAATTCCAGAGCACTTGGTCTATCTCAGGTCACCATTGTGACTGTGCAGGGAAAGTACTTGGTCACTATTGTGCTTTAAAAAGAACCACAGGCTGCTGCTGTTTGGCAGTGCTTGTATCTGTTAATAAAGGCTCTTTTTATTCTTATAGATATGACCCACCTCAGTGGAGAGGGATGAGAAATCACCGTGTTCCTTTTTGAAATTCAAATTCCATTTTACTCTGGAGTAGAGAAGTTTTTGACAGGAAGATGGTTTGTTGACAGAGATAGCTCATCTGTAATAGGTATCGCTGGAGTTTCAGTTACATCCCTGCCCATGCAGTACAACTGACCTAATATCAAAATCTCCTGCCTTAAAACAGAGGTTTCCTATTTACTTTCTGAATCATCCTTTCTTTAAAATGCCCATAAAAAGCTGATACAAAACATCTTAAGCTCTGTGACACCAACATAAACCTCTGTCTTCTGTAGGAATCATACCAAGTGTAATTATAAGTAATTACTGTCCCCCACACACTCTGAATTCCAAACAAAATTCTTTAACACAAAATTTTATTAGAAACAATTTAAAAACATAAGGTATATTTAATTATCTATAATATGACAGTGCCTAAAGCCCCTAACCAAGATAGGGATCTTGTTGTGATATACTTTGTGGAAACACATGGTGGGAGACAGTTGCCTCAGTTTACAGTTGTTGTAGTTCAGCCCCGATCCGGACCAGACTACGCAGTCTTTCTCTCACTCCCCCCACCCTCCAAGAGAACAGGGGGACATAATATAAGAAAAACAGCTCGAGGTTTGAGATAAGAACAGGGAGAAATCCTTAAAGTTACCGTCACAGGCAAAACAGGCTCGTCTTGGGGAAAACTATTCATTTATTTCTAAAACTAGCAGGAGAATGAGACAGGGAACAAGGTAACCTCCCCCTCCCTCCTCCGCCCTCTTTCCGGGCTTAACATTATCTCTACTACCTTCCCATCTTGAGCGGCACAGGGGGAAGAGGGAATGGGGGTCGCGGTCAGTTCATCACGCGTTGTTTCATGCCGCTGCTTCGTCAGGGGAAGAACTCCTCACATTCCTCCCCTGCTCCTTTGTGGGGTCCCTCCCACGGGCCACAGTCCTTCGTGAAACTGCTCCGGCGTGGGTCATCTCTTCCACGGGGTGCAGTCTCTCCAGAACAGCTGCCCCAGTGGGCCCTCCACGGGCCACAGCCGCATTCAGGCCTCCACCTCCCCCGGCATGGGGTCCTCCACAGGCTGCAGGTGAATCTCTGCCCCTCTGTGGACCTCCACGGACTGCAGGGGGACAACCTGCTCCACCATGGTCATCACCACAGGCTGCAGGGGAATCTTGGCCAGGAGCCGCATTACTCCTCCCCCTCCTTCTTCACTGACCTCGGCGCCTGCAGCCGTTCCTGGCAACAGGCTGGCAGACGCCTCTCAGGATCCTTTTTACATCTTATTCACTGCTCATCTCCTCTCCACTTCTTGCAGCCGGGCCAGGCCCGAGTTGGGCCCTTTCGGCTGCGCGGCGGGAGGCCAGAGGGTGAGGCCTGCAAGGCCCACAAGGCTCGTGCCTGCCCCTCTCTGCCCCCACTCAGCTGCTTCGCATCTTCTTCTCCCTTTTTTTGTTTTTTTTTCCTGTTTTCCCCTTCTTAAATACATTATCGCAGAGGCGTTATCACGGAACATTCTGCTCCCAATCGGCTTGGCCTTGGCCAGCAGTGGGTCCGCCCTAGGCCCAGCGGAATCCACTGAGCAAAGGGGAGCGACTTCCAGCAGTTTCCACAGAAGCTGCCACCTCAGGCCCCCCCTCACTAAACAAAACCAGAACAACAGTCCAGCAAGGTGGCAGCAAATGAGAAGGGGAACAGATTAAATGATTTGACACTGTTTAGTAGCTCTGCAGTAAACAGGACCCAGCTCTGTTGATTCCTATTTCAGCTGCTACGTTTTGGCCCTCATTGCCTTTGCAGTGCAAGAAGGGACAGGCTGTCAGGATGGACACATCCACAAGCATCTATACAGGGCCAAGTCAAGGATGGATGTCACATGAGTGAATGTGTATTTTTTTACAGTTCTGAAACCTGTACCTACAACCCCAAAAATGTTCACTTGAAGTATAGAGGAATTCAACATTTATCTTAATGTGGCAGTCTAGTCAAATATCTTAAAAGGTAAACGCTAATCAGGTGAAACTAAATTGAAGAAAATATTATCAAAATCATACACAAGTCCAGAACACTTGGAGGAGCTTTCAAGCTGAAGGTATCAAACAGAACGTGACATCAACGCAAGAAATTAACATTTCCAGATTTCATCACCCACTTCCTATCCAAGAGAACATTTCTAGCCAGCTAAACCTTTCCATTCTCAAACATGTGATTAGCCCAAAATTCTAACAGTAAGCATGTTACAAAATGATATAAATAGGGCAATACAACAGTTACTGGCCCACACAGCAGCTGGACCAGATGGCATCTCTATACATTTTTAAACAATACAATGTAATACTGTATTAACACATCTACTTGCATAAGTATACGTAGAGATACAAGAGAATAACAATACTTGACACTAATCCTGAGGAAATCAGCATGCAAAATAACTTGCCTTCTAGAGGCTAGCAAAAGCCCTCAACAGTGATAGCAAAATATTACTATAGATAAAAGATTTCTACCTCTTTGTCTGACATTATTCTCATTGACTTGCAAACTATTGCTTACCAGTGTGCCACCAACATCAATATTAAGGAGTTGTTAGATATTCTACATTATTTATAGTACGAAAATATGAATAGCTTCTCAGTCTTGAATCCACTAAGCTCTACACAGTCTCCTCAAAGTATTTACACTACCCTTGAGAAGCAATAACACTTTGGTTTGGAGGTTGAACGCAGCTCTTTTACCAGTATTTCAAAACTATAGCCTCTAGCTTTCTACCTCCCACCTCTGATTTACCAGAGAGAGATGGACACCAGCTCTCTCCTCCATGACATTGCCTTTGGAGACAACCACACAGATCCTGGTATGACTGTTGGACCATCCTCCTGCTAGATGTCCCCAGTGACATTTTTCAGACGCTTCCTTCCTTTTCTCCAGAAGAACCAACTGACAGGCATCGCCTTGCACCAAGGGCATGCAGGTGTCTCTTGAGTGTGCAACACTTTTTGACAAATTAAGGAAGTAAACAAAGTGAGAGAATTAAGAAAGAGAACTACAGAATTTTCTTGCCTTTCTAAAGACAGTAGGAGAAAAGTACCTTTTATTCCACTGTGATAGCCCAGCCAAACAAACCATACGTAGTACTTTTTTCCTAATATACGTCAATATCCAGTTGAACTCATGAATCTCTGTCTTGTCTAATGAAGATTTCTGACATGCCAAACAGCCACTGGCTCAAAATATCTCATAAGAAGATCAAATCCTATAGATTTCAAATTGAAAAGAATTTACAGCAGCTCCTCCGCAAGCTGTCCTGCCCTCCCTGCAAGACACAGCTTCTCCCTAACCCCATAAAACCCTCTCCTGCCCTTGTCATCCACCCCCTACCCTGTGTCTGAAGCACAGGACTTGCAGAACTTGTTCAGTGGCCATAATTCAGTTGGATGCCTGAACTCTTAAATAAACATTTTCAAGAGAGTAAGTAAAAAGAATAGAAATAAGTCAAAAACCTGAAACATCAAAAACTCATCTGGTTTCCAGATTTAAGGTGTCGAACCCTATCTTTGACTTTCCTACATCACATGTTTCAGGAGAAGAAGGGGAACACCTCTCATACCCACACTAATAAAAAGCTGGGAACATAAGCAAAATCAGTTTCTCAAAATCCCCAAACACTTTAGTTCTTAGTTCAAGGTTTTGTTTGTTTGCTTGCTTAAACTGTGAGAAAATCTTAGTAAAAGGTGTTGGGTTTGAGGGTTTGGGGGTTGTTTTTCAGAATTCCCTGTTGAAAATAAATTCTCTTTTCCAACCAATCCTGCCTGCCAACAAGGTGTGCCATCAATTCAATGGCAAATTTGTGACAGACCATCTTGTTGAAATTTTGGCAGCACACTGCTACATGTGAGCATTCACAGAACACCAGCATTTTCTAGGCTCATTGCCAAATGAATGCTTGGGAGAATGTATGCATGTACTGTATTCCTGCAGTCTTCAAAGGATTAGCTTTGAATTACCTGAATTGTTTTGAGTTTGAGACATCATTAGGCTATATTAAATTACAAAATATGTAAAAATAAGAGCCTGTGCTTGCTTGAACTAGCAACTCTGCCACTTTTACCTTTGTGACTTTATCTGTGATGACATTTGCTTTTGCATGCTCTTCTATTTAACAATTCTTCCAGGAGTTGCTTTTCTTTTTTCTCAGACTTGATTTTCAACTCCATTATTTTGCATTTTGCTTGACTGCATAAAAGGTGCATACATCTCTTGCACTCTTAGTGAATGGAATTTTTTCCAAACATTATTTATTTTAGTTTTCACAGCATTGGTTTTTTAGGGTTTTTTTTTCATCTTCCTTCTTTTTTGACCCAATCTATTTGCTACCTCCCAAGGATGCCACCTCAGCCTTCTCCTCTGCCTTCCATTCTTATCCCTCTCCCTCTATTGCCTCCATTTCCTCATTTATATTATCACCACCCTTCTCTAACACCAGCTTCTGGTGGAGTAACACATCGTTTTTACCTCCAGGAAGCTGAACTAAAACTAGAAATACATTGGTTTGAATATTTTATTTTTCACGAGTAGGAGCTGAGCCTATATAACTATTTTAAAATCTTATTGAGCTCAACACAGTACCAAACCAGAATGTTGCCAAAATCCAAACTGAAACTGAACCAAAAGATGTACCGGTGTAATTCCCTGCCCACATACACATCCACAATGCTTGCCTACCCTCACTCCCCACTCTCACATTCCATCACTGCTATTATTTTTTGCCATTCTGTCATCCCTTATCTTGTATCTGTTGCTCTCCTCTGTCCTCACCTCCAGCCACTACTGTCTCTGAAGTGCATCTCTTCCTTATCTTCCGCATTTCAGTCCCTCTAGACCATGACTCTCACGCTGACAGGGATGTTTCTGTGTATAATGTTGCTTTGCCAACACCCTCCCCTACTTTGATCCTCGCTGAGATCCTCTGCTTCCATTTCTAGCTCTTCCTCTTTTCACACTCTTCCTCCTTTGAATGGGGCTGCCAATGTTATTTTTATTTCTCTCCCTCCATGTTTCTATTGCCTACATCAGTTTTCCTTGTTCTCCCAAGATTCCCCAAACTCTGCTCTTATTCTCTATTATTTCCAGTTCTCTTTCACCACCATCCACTAGTCCCTCAGAAACGCACACTGCCAACCACTTTTTCCAGGACTTCCAATTCTTTTCCAGCCAGTGAGGAAAACTATTAGCTGTGACAGTATCTCTGAGTTCTTTTTCTCTTTTTTTCACTCAGACAGGACATTAACTCTGGCTGGGTTGTGTATAGCTACAAGGCAATCATCTTTCCTGCTTTTCCTTTTCATTAAAACAACAGAGCAGGTTTGTGATCTGAACTAGTCATGCCAGAAGAAACACGGGGCTGCTCAGGTAGTACCTTCTGGCTGTTCACGCAGCAGCCCCCCATGTTTTTTCACCAATAAGTCCTATGACACCTTGCCTTGCCTTGCCTTCCCTCCTCGTCCTTTCCCCTCCTTTCCTTTCCTTTCCCTTACAAAAAAAAAAAAAAAAAAAAAAAAAAAGAAATATATATATATATCTTCTTTTTCTCTAGCTCTTACACACAGCATTTTCCTCACCCATATCTATCCAGATTGATGCTTTAAAGGTCATCTTTCTCATTTTTAGAGAAAGGTTCTTCATGGATTATTCCCTGGTCTTGTACTATCTCTTACTCTGCACCAAGAGCAAGCCTCTTAAGAGGCTCCCACCCATAAATTCTTCCACTAGGCAGCTTGAAAGGTTCTCAGAATGAATTTTTAAACACTTTAAATGCTTTGCTTTCCACTTTCCCAGATGCTCAGGAGTCAGTCTCTGTAAATATCTACAAAACAATTCATTATCTTCCTTTAACACTGTCTTTAAAGCCCTCCTTTTCTCCAATGCCTACAAAAGACTTGACAACACTCAGACTTCTGGTATGCTGAGGTCACTGCCTATGATGCTGACTAATATTTTCTGTGTTTCCTGGTGTTCCTCCATCTGCCTGTCTCCATCTGTTGTTTCCTTGCTTATCCTTGTAAGCTGCTTGGAGGAGGGACTGATTTGCTGCTCCTTGCTTGTGCAGCCACTGCAGCCCTGGGGTCCCCAGCCAAGGCTCGTGCCCACAGGCGCTCTGCTCCCACAGACTGCAGGTGATAACCAGGCCCATGCCTCACTGAGGATCTTCCTACCTGCCACATTGAGAGTTTCGGTCAGGCTGCTCTCGGGCTGACTACTGGCTTAGGTCATCTTTTACATCTGGTGCCTTAAGTTCAAATATTGCTTCTTGTTACCGGTGGAAGTTATTTCGTTGACCTCACTTGGCCAATATCACAAAAGATTGAATAATTTGGCAGAATAAGGTTCCCTCTGTGGGATTGCTTCCCCACAGCATGTGTCTGTCTCAGGGCCAGCTTTGCTAGTCCATCCATTTAATTCACTCAGAAAATCACATTGAGAAGGTAGGACATAAAAAGACCCATTTGCCCATTGCATTAATCTGAGCCCTTTTATTTGCTGCAGTATATGCAGGAACCAGTGAAGAAAGATGATTTAGCATAAAAACCTGCCCAGCATGCTGATATGAAAACCATGAATAGATCAGTGTTAGATGCACAGGACAGGTCATGACAATGTAATGGCTGTCATAGAGGAAGCTGCTAACGCCTCGGCTGAACTAAATGAATTCTCCCCAGGTCTCTCTCTGAAAAGTTAAAGACACAAACTAGAATTCTAGTAATAAATGCAAAATTTGACCAGCTCACCCCAGAGCGGTTCATGCAGGAGGATGATTGCATGGATGCAAGTGAAAAGAGCACTAGGATGCGAGGCTAACAGTAAAAGAGGGCAGGAGCACACAGCTGGTGCTCTTTCTTCACTGGATTACAAAGGCTGACAGAGTTTTGACTTCCTAAATTGAATTACCAGAAATCCAAACATCAGCATATTGTATTAGACTCCTGGCTTCTGCTGTCTCAAATAAAGGGGAAAAAAGTTATTTAATTTTTTGGACAACTGGACTCCAGAAATCCCAGATATCTAAAGATCTCATGCAGAGGATCATTAAGCTGGAAGAAATCATGTCCTGGTCTATAAGAAAAGTATGAAAATACAAGTAAACAAATAAACATTTATTGTGGGACAAATGAGACCATACTCTCACCTCCATTTAGCAATGATCAATAGCTTTCACATGTGTGCTCCCTGTCTACAATACAGTTGCAATAACACAGCCATACAGTATCCTACCTCATGCAAACTGAGAATGCGTCCATCCTAATGATACTTAACACAATATTTTTTATTACCGTCTCATATGGCAAACCATTTAATTTACAGTTCACTAAATGCAATCTCTTTAACCTTGTAAAGCTGAGCACTATTCTGTTCTCATTCAAATCCTCCTTACGAATTCATTCCTTCGAGGCTCACACATTTAACAGATGAAAAATTACAGAAGAAACAATAGGTCTAACTGAATGCCTTCCTCTGAGTTTCTTAGAGCATGTCAGAGAGTCCTAGAAAATAAGATTGCAAAGGTCCTTGAGAGGACAGCAAATCCTTTGGCTTAATTCAGCTGTGCATCAAAATTTCTTCTTAAAACTTCCCCATTGCAGTGCTTAGCTCTTAAGACAGCAGAAAAAATGTTCTGCCTTCTTGTTACAGTGTTAGAGTTTCCTTTATTTTTGTAGAGGATAGAGTATAATTTCAGGGCATAAAAATAGAGCAGTAGATTCTGTAAGTATCTGCGCTTTCCAAGTGCCTTCTTTCCAATAGCAGGGAAGGCGTTCTTTGATTTCATCATGATTTTTCTTCTACATTAACTAATACTCAGGTAGATACTAACACTTTTATCCCTGAGACATGTTTAGACAGGCTTTCAGTCCTTCGTTCGTATTATTTTCAACTGATATACACAAGTTTTCCAAATTTAAAAGCATTTGGAAATGTTATTAATGCTACTTGTCCTTACTTCCAAACAGAGAAGACAAACGCTAAATAAAACCTAGATAACATGGAACCTTTACTTCTCAGTTATTCAGTACATAGTTCATAAATTCCTTAAAGCTATAGTTCAAGACTTTCCAAATAATGAGGGGCTTTAAAATATTTTCATTCTTAAGCTTCTCACTACATAAATTTTACAAGAATGCCTAGCCTATCTATAAAATCAAGAGTCTTCTAAAGGTTTCAGGTTAGATGTCCCAAAATGGAGACATCCAAAACTACTTGTCATCACTGACATATTTTTAGGACCTTATTATGCCTTCAAATTAAGTTAATGTATGTTTATGTCTTATTATTTAGACTTTATCAAAAGCTTCCATAAAAAGGCTGCAATTCTGCCCATTTAGAAATAGCCTTCCAAGGTTTTTAATGCTTTCTGCAAGGAACCATTCAGGAGCTAACAGTATATGGAAAAGAAAAAAAAAAAAACTGAGTTGAACTCAGTCCTCTGAGTATCTTCTGGCATCTCTTACAGTTGAAGAAAATAAGACCCTATATGGTCTTGGGAAGAAAGTCCAATGCCACCCTAGGAGCTGCAGGACATTGGCAAGCTGATTTGTTCTATTACTGAAGTGCAGTCAGGATCAGGATGCAAAACTGAATTCCTGATATTTACATAGTTTGGTGTAGGATTTTCAAGTCTCTTCCACAAACTTATTTTACATTATTTTGTAATGTTCATTACTTGGACATTGGCCCAAACTGCTTGCTAATATTCAGGGTTTCCCAGGAAGTGACATTGGTGACAGCTGGTTTCATACAGATGTAGTTGTGAAGGATGCGCACAAAGTCCTTCTCCCCTCTACAACACTAAGGATCTCATGGTGGTGGTCAGCTTCAGCCAAGGCCCAAGGCCCACTGTGAGCATGGGGCCTCCAGGAGCCCGCACTGGGGACCACAGTCCCAGCAGTTCCCTTCCTGGCTTCTTGGATTTCTGTTGTTATTTACTTTCTGTCTCTTTCTTGGTGGCCAGAGAAACTTGAGCTCTTCACCCCAGTGAAACTAGGGTGAGGTCTGTGCTCCCAGAGCTCAGGGAAAGCTCATTCAAACACATGATCTCAGATCTTCTTCCAGTTTTGCCAGCCTGATTGGTGATTTAAGCATCAGTTCTAATAGCACATTCTGGCATCAAGCGAAGGGAAATTTAAGTGCTCTAACACTTGGCCTGAAAGGAAAGCAGGCATTACTCTGTGCAGACACTGACCAGCAAGCGAACACGTGCTCCCTGGAAGCCCTCCAGCCTCCACTCAACCCATAGCTCTTCAAAGAAGAGCGATGTCGGAGCTCAGATGCAGAGTTCAAAGTATATCTAATTGTAATTAAGCAACGTTATTGTGGAAAGCTTATTCTGGCTATGTTTGGAAGAGCTGTGGGGTAGCCAAAGCCTCCCTGAAAGTCTTCAGAGAATTGTGGCTCAACAAGGGGGTCAAAAAACAAAATGTTGTGCATTTGTTCTGCACTTTTAAATTCTGCCTCAGCACAGAGAGGGGAGTGACACGAAGAAATGAGGATTTGAACTCACAGCCTCAGAGTACACCAGCATTTTTTTCTTGCTTGATTGTGTACTAAAACTGCCTGTAAAGTCAATAACTTCCTGTGGCTTCACAGCAAAGCAGAAAGATTAAAAAGAGCCATGGTCCTTTGAAGATGTGGAAGGCAGTAAGTGAGCAGGCTGAATCCTCTTTGGATTTGAAAGTCTATGCAGTGCTAACAGTTCTGCTTTAAGGTGTCAAAATTGCCTTAAATCTTTACCTTTGTTATATCCTGCTGCTACAGACATAGAATAGAATAGGCCTGACTATTCCAAACCATTTAGATAGCATCATTTTTCTTTCAACTTTTTTTGAAATACAGCTGATTAGCACCTTTTTTTTTTATTTGTTTGTTGGTTTAATGTGCAAACACTTTTAATTACTTTAACGAGAACAGCGTGGCAATGTAATGTACAGCGTGTAACAAGACTAGATTTTACTGTGATTGGTAGAAACTCACAAACATGAAGTTCCAAACCCAATAAAATTCTTAGGCCTCTGCCTCTTTGTTAGGCTATGAACTTCCCACTCAATTCAGTGCAAAGTCAGGAGTCTAAGAAGGACTTAGGAACAGAAATATTTCACTACTTTGTGCTTGGAAAATTAGACTAGTGTGCTTTAAAGGAGAGAGGAAAAAACAGAAGGAGGGAGGAGCAGGAGGCATGGCACAGACTGAGACACATCCTGTGCCACCTTGGGCAGGGACTTGGCCTAGGCTTGCATGGTAACAGGTTAGTTAGACCATCACCAAGGACATAAAGCAGCCTGGTTAATGTCAGGCTGAATGGAGGGGAGTGTGAGGTGGCAACTAATAGCTGAGGGGTGGGTTGAGGAGCCCGTTCTTAAGGGCTAGCCTTTTGTCCCGTTGGGCATCATTTCTGCAGTGACAACATCACCACCTTTCTCTCCCCCTTGTCCAGGTTTTTGTAAGAGTGGTGAGTGAAGCTTTTCAACTTCAGTAATATAGTTGCTATTGGAATTATAGAATCATAGAATCGTAGAATAGTTAGGGTTGGAAGGGACCTTCAAAGGCCATCCAGTCCAACCCCCCTGCAAGGAGCAGGGATGTCTCCAACCAGATCAGGTTGCTCAGAGCCCCGTCCAACCTGGCCTTGAATGTTTTCAGGGATGGGGCATCCACCACCTCTCTGGGCAACCTGTTCCAGTGTTCCACCACCCTCAGTGTAAAAAAAATGCTTCCTTATATCTAGTCTAAATCTACTCTCTTTTAGTTTAAAACCATCATCCTTTCTCCTATCACAACAGGCCTTACTAAAAAGCTTCTCCCCATCTTTCTTGTAGGCCCCCTTGAGGTATTGGAAGGCAGCTATAAGTCCTCCCTGAAGTCTTCTCTTCTCCAGGCTGAACAAGCCCAACTCTGTTCTCATAGGAGAGGTGCTCCAGCCCTCTGATCATCTTCGTGCCCTCCTCTGGACTTGCTCCAACAGGTCCACATCCCTCTTATTGCAGGTGGGGTCTCACGAGAGCAGAGTATTAATTCTTATTAGTATTAATATTATTCTTATTAGTATTAATAATATTCTTATTAGTATTAATAAGAATGATTACTACACACTCATTTGTTACATTCAAATAACAACATGCATGGTTCCTTTCAGAAAACCAATTTCCTCCCATCACAGACATGCCTGGGCTAGTCCTATGAATTTTTCAGCCTCCTGCTATGGCACCATAAAGAGCTAGTCTGGGCTGCATAGACACATTCTTGGCATCTGGTACCTTCCTTAAGAAACCCTCGCTGTCTCATGGGGACTGTCGAATTAGTTTGAGGTATAGCTTGAGTGTTGCCCCTGAGCAGACACCCATAAGTTTCTATCACAGATTAAACTGTGCTTTAAGCTCCCGGCAGCTAACTTAATGGAGGGCAGGGGATGGTAGATTGAAGCTCAAGTGTAGCTGACCTTCCAGCTCATAAAGCAGTGAAGACTTGACTATCCTGTGCGAATACAAACACTCCTGCTGACAGCACATGACCGGAGCTGCTGGTGTGTCCCTGCAGAGGCAGGGGATGTCTTGTCTTGGGGTGCTGACAGGGTCCCTCTGCCTGGCTGATATCCCCATAACGCTGCCTAGGCATCTGAGCTGCACGCAGTCAGATCCCCAGCCGCTGCAGGTAAAGGTGCACTTTCTGGGTTAAATCATCGCCAGTTTTATCTTGTCCTAAAACATGGAGTTGTTAATTATTTATATTAAGGATTTCTTATTCTTTGGTCTGAATGAACTAAACTGTCTTGAAATGGTACAGCTTCAGTGCGGCTACTTGGGCTAGCACTGCAATGAAGATGAACCCATGGCAAAACTTGAAACATTTTGTACAGAAATAGCTCATATAAATTTTCCCATCGAAATTTTTAAATGGATTTCTTAAATAAATAAGACTTACACAACTCACTGGCTCTCTTCAGCTTCCCATCTGTCTGTCTGTCAGTCCATTTCCCCTCCTCAGTGACTTTTTAAAATACTGAGTCACTTCAAACAAACTTGAAAATTGCATAAATGTCTTTGGGACTTGGCAGGCAAGTTAAGAGAGATCTTCTTGAAGTCCTAACCAAGAAAGAGACTGAAATAAGAGTTCAATTTTTAATAGAAACCAGCAGACCCAAGAGCAAAACAAAAATCTGTAGAAATTCAAGCTTTGTAACTTCTGCTTTTTATGGAATTACTTGCTAGCATTACAAGTGACACACACATTGGGATACAGGAGGATGAACAGGAGTTGAGCATCTTGTTAATTACACGGAGTTTAACAAAGCAGTGAGCAGGGCTCAGGGTGCAACAATCACATACAGGTATCTAAAGCATTCAAATAACAGTGCAGGAGAGAAATCATAATCTCTGTGGTTCGTGGGTGGCCAAGTAGGAACTCTTAATGGCAATCTCCATAAACTTCCACAACCCTCTGCCTCAGTAGTGAAGCACACACTTTTCATACAAGCAAAAGAGGAGCACAACACCTAGTGCGAGCACTAGAATTCACATCTGAAAGGGATCAGAATGACCAGAAGCTTCATGACCTGGTCTAAAATCTGCTCATTCTGTGAGATCCCTCCTTCATCATAAAAACCTCATTTACAAGACCAAATTAATTTGGGTCTCATAACTGTGAGGAAAACATAAGATAAGCAGTCAAACGCCACAGACAGGTGTGTATAAAACCTTGAAAGCAAAGAAAGTGACAGCTTCAACCTTCCTAGTGCACCATGCCATCTCCCCTCCACCCTGTGACTTAGTCCTGAGATGTAGAGCCGAGCCTCTCAGTCCCTTCCTGGGCACTAATCTTGATTCATAATGCACCTTCAATCCTAAAAGACGTTACGTATACAGTTTTCTCACCCTCTCCCACTCCTCCTCACCAGATTTATTCTCTTCAAATAGCTCTGCCCAAGTTCCACTCCAGCCATTGCAATCTAGCCTTGTTTCATCTGCCTTAGGTTCACTGTCTTAGTTCTCTCTAGTCTCCATTCAGTCCAGGAATATAATCCCCAAGGATTTCAGGATCTCTTTCCTATAGTGGCATTTCCAGTTTCTGACTGTGGAAGAAATATTGATGTGAGTTCCTTGAAACCCTTTCCCTGTGAAGTGTCAATAATTACCGTCTTGGCATACAGAAAGGAGTCTTTGGCAGGTTGCCCAGTAACATCAAACAGGTCTGGAATAGTCACAAGAGCTCAGCTTTCTGTAACAGTACCTGACATGACTGTAAGAAATCACATAATTGACTTCTAGGAATTTGAAGAAAAGATATATTCCTTGATTAATTTTGATCAGCAACATAAGACCTGTCCTTTTGATACAGGGTCACCAGAATTCAAACATAAACTATGACTTCTTTCACTACCCATTTAACTGCTATTTCAGTTATGAAAGCATGTTTTTCCTTTTGGATATGTTCACAAAAAAATGCCCTGACCAGAGCATTCTTGATTTAACTTTATAAATCTATGTGCTATGAGGTTTTAACTAAAGCTGTACAAAACTTTCTTCAAGCTCAGAGATTTTGTCTGAATGTTTTTTCCCATTTTGGGTTTCATAAAAATTCCAAGTGCAAGAATTACATACTTTTATTTAAAAAATAAAAGTCTGAGCAACTATCAGAATTAAAACTGATTGTAAGCCACATGAAACATTTGATGCAAGCTGTACTAAAATGATATATGTCAGTGCAAACCATTCGGCCCAAAGTTCCTTTAAGAGGCACAAGAACTTGAGTTAGCCTGACCTTATTAGAAGGGCCAAACAGATTAACATTCAGCATACCTCACTTCTTATCTATGCACCCATTGAAGCCTGAATTGCATCCTTATTAAAAGTTATTTAAACACTACCATATTCACCATCCCAAGGGAAAGCAGTTTATCCCAATTATTTCAGCAGCTATTCAGAGTAACCAGGTAGGAAAATCCTGTGTTTAAGCAATCCATGCCCAAACCAAACTATCAGATATACCCCAGAAACTATATTTTTGCATTCCTCAGTGTCAAAATGGCTCTGCTCTTCATTTTATGTTTGCCTTTAGTTTCTCAATACATCTATTTTTATTTCTATATTCTCAGTATATCCACTTCTAAGATCATAATGTAATTCCTGAGCACATAAAAATTATTTGAAACTCCAGTACATGTCTGCAGCTTGACCAATGCGTTAGACGGGAGACGATATAACATGCCAGAAACACAGACATGGAGGAGATGAAGTAAGAGAAGTAAATACGAACTAGTAAACATTAACTCTATCATTTTATATGGCACTGAAATACTGAATGAGAAAGAAATCTGGCCATAGATGTTTCCAGGGATGGGGCATCCACCACCTCTCTGAGCTAAAAGGCATTCAACATCTTTGTTGGCAACATGGACAGTGGGATAGAGTGCACCCTCAGCAAGTTCGCCAATGACACCAAGCTGCGTGGTGCCGTCAACACACTGGAAGGGGGGGATGCCATCCAGAGGGACCTTGACAGGCTGGAGAGGTGGGCCCGTGCCAACCTCATGAAGTTCAACCAGGCCAAGTGTAAGGTCCTGCACCTGGGTCGTTGCAATCTCAGGCACAAATACAGGCTGGGCGGAAAATGGATCAAGACCAGCCCTGAGGAGAAGGACATGGGAGTGCTGGTGGATGAGAAGCTCAGCATGAGCTGGCAATGTGCTCTTGTGGCCCAAAAGGCCAACTGCATCCTGGGCTGCATCAAGAGGAGCGTGGCTAGCAGGTCAAGGGAGGTGATTCTGCCCCTCTATTCCACTCTCATGAGACCCCACCTGGAGTACTGTGTCCAGTTCTGGAGCCCCCAACATAAGAAGGACATGGACCAGATTGTGAGGGTCCAGAGGAGGGCCACAAAAATGATAAGAGGGCTGGGGCACCTCTCCTATGAGGATAGGCTGAGAGAGTTGGGGCTGTTCAGCCTGGAGAGGAGGAGGCTCCGGGAAGACCTTATATCAGTCTTCCAGTACCTCAAGGGGGCCTACAAGAAAGATGGGGAGAGGCTGTTCAGTAGGGCCTGTTGTGACAGTACTAGGGGCAATGGTTTCAAAACAGAGGGAGGTAGATTTAGTTTGGATATTAGGAAAAAATTTTTTACAATGAGAGTTATAGAACACTGGCACAGGTTGCCCAGAGAGGTGGTAGATGCCCCATCCCTGGAAATTCAGGCTGGATGGGGCTCTGAGCAACCTGATCTAGTCGGGGATGTCCCTGCTCCTTGCAGGGGGGTTGGACTAGATGACCTTTGAAGGTCCCTTCCAACTCTAACCATTCTATGATTCTATGATTCTATAACCCACTGGTCAACTGAAGGAGTTTTTTTCCACCTTAAGACCTTTCTAACAGCAGCTAGAGCAACTGATGAAAAAGACAATTACATTTTTTAGACTGACCCATGAACTGTGCTGAATATATTATTTATGATATTTCTTCTTTATGGTTGTTATAGTAATTCGACACTAGTTCTCAAGATTCATTGAAACTCCACAAGCACTTCAAGAAACTTCCTGTTGCTAGCACTTAGTCAACCCTAAAATAGACATTATAAACCTACAGCTTAACTAGAGAAATCAGCAAGGAGGCAAAGAACTGCAAGAGAACGCTGCAAGAAAAAGCAATCAGAGCTGAAAACTTCTCTGTGACCCTCTGTGATGCCCCCTCCCACAGCCCTTATCAAGTTATTTCTCTTCTTCTTTGCCCAGTTAACGCATCCTCCCACACACAATTCAGTAAATACACAAAAGCCAAATATGTAAATCCACAACTGAAAACAAAGGGCTACTGGGAAGTAAGAAATCCCCACCTGGCACAAATTGTCACTGCTGGACTGAAGTCACTTTGCACTGGTGGATGAGCCAACTCTGCATTTCTGTTCTAGCAGTCAAGTGGTCCTGGGATCCCACAACACTTTCTTATTTCTACTTGTTTCATTGCTATCGTCAATTCACCGAACCCTTCCGGAAAAAAAAAAAAAAACAAAAAAAAACTGTTATTGTACTTAATAACAATATATTAATGAAAATGTCTTAACAAGAGAGCACACGGGATGTTCATTTTGTTATGTTTTACAGGGTGGTAGGACGGATACGCACACGCCATTCTGACTGCCACCCTTATCAGCCCGCCATGAGTGTTGTGCTACATGGCTCATACACACTCATTAGGTAAATGGTTGTCAGTGAATCCTAAAGATCAAAACAGAAGAGGCAAGATAAAAATCTGTTTATATACATAAACTGGAGATCAGACACACAGGACATTACAAGAAAACTGGTTTCCATCTAGCAGAGACGGATTTGAAGTTGAATTCGTTTGTGTTACAGAGGAGTTACATAGATCTGAGAAAAGTATTACAGTACTTACCACGACTAGCAAACAACTCTTCTCTTTACAATGTTTTTTAGAGTGTTACCATCTTGCTCCCCCTCCCGTTTTCTCCCTCAGTTTTTACAAGAAAGACTCTACCCCAGTCAAGAGGGCAATGTTTTGATCAGATATTTTCCCCTAAAGCAGTTAGCACAATTGATTCTTCATCTATCAGGATTACTCAGCAGGAAGCTAAACTCTAAAAGCTTTCTGGTCAGAAGCAAGTTTCACAGCCTTCGATCTTTCCATTTCCCACTCTGTCTGAGTCAACCTGTGTAATAAGCAGGAATGCACTAACAGAGATGTGCCAAACACCAGTTACTCTGATGGGGAATTAGAGTCAAAGCAAAAGGCTATGCCAGTGCATGTGAAGCCTGTGCTCCAGTTTTTGTCTGGAGCTGGGATGAGACTTGCAGTGCATGGTACAAATCGTTCCCATCCTTTCGGGGCAGTGGTTCCTAATCCAGTTCCCAGAGACTCCAGTTTTCAGACTCTGGAGTCATAGAGATTATTTCCATCTTTAAAATACATTTTTTGTTATGTCTGGGGCTCAAAGGGGGCTGGGAACTCACAGGTAAAAAGCTTGTCTGATTCCTGACATGGAAGTACCATCTCTCAGGGTAAAGAAATCTTTCTGAATACGCTCATTCCTATTTCTGTCTCTCTGAGGAGGGGATCTGCAATGGAATTGAGGATTTGACAATAGAAGTGGAGGCACTCTGCAGGATTCGGGTGTAGTGTGGAACAATACAAACATGATATGGCAGAAACACATATATGTATAGTGTAAACAACAGATCATGTCGATCCCAAGCGGGAGGCCACAAAACGAGAACATTTCTAGAGGTAGATCTTGTCATCAAACCCTTGTCTATCAAAAAGTAACTCCACTGAGACTCCTCGAGCCAATTTCTACCTAAATCACCTGCATCAGGCACCGTTTTATCTGTCCAGCCACCACTTGTTAGCAATATCACTGTCTCTCCTCAGAGCTGTCCCTGCTTTCTGTCGCTCTCTCTACCGTGGTCCCGAAACTCCCCAGCATTGCTGTGTTGACCTCCACTTTCATCTGTCATTTTCATCAAGGAGTGAAGACTTCTGTTCTTAGGACTGATCTATTCACAGGAGCTGTATCTAAACCATTATTTCTCTATCAATTTATTTTTCATAGAAACCACTATTTCTACTCAGTCCAACAACCTAATCCTCATAAAATTCTACCAGGATAAAAAATGCTTATATGGGTTTTAGCTTATTCACATATCTTTATCTGCAGCTCTGTTGGCATGCAAAACATGAGTGGATGAATCCTTACTGCTGCAAGTATATTTTCTTCCACGGTATGGTCCTTTCTTTTCATTTCATTCACTCATTTCTTTAAAAAAAATTCCCTTTTTGATGCCAACTTCAAGTCACCTCTGTTAATCCAATGTCAACTCCATTATTGCCAATTACCTTACAAAAACTAGATTTTAACACGAGAAATAGAAATATTCATCATGTCATTTTATAACCCACCAAGTGCTTATTCAGACTAAAGCACTGATTTCAAAATCACAGCAAGCAACTAAGACATAATTAAACTTTTATCCCTGCAGATTTTGAGAGATATATATTTCCCTTTTTTTTTTTTTTAAAAAAAAAAGGAAACAAAATTGACACTTGTAGTGGGATGTTTTAGTTTCATTTGATGTAAGAGCATGAAGAAATATTTTCTTACAAGTACAAGACATGACAAAGAAAAAAATAAAGATGGCAAACAAGCTTTGTGTTGAGATTTTTACAATCAAGGATTTATTTTGCCTAACACCTTGATATTTTTCCACATTTGCTTTCATTTTCCCACTTACTTTTACATTAGAGTAAGAATAGAATTGACCTGCCTCTGCATTAAAGAAAAGTTTTCCCTCTGGGACCAAGTTAGTGAAATACATCTATTCCTTTTCCAGCACAGTGGTCAGCTGCATAAATACCACTTTATTATTCCTGAGCCACCTGTGACCCTTTCCACGCTGCAAACAGCACCAGTTGGTGAAATGACCACCTTGGATAATCATTCGAGGCAATAATTTTGTCCATGCTTATAAGTGGACTTTTCTTTTCAAGATCCCTTAGCCCAGACCTCATGGAAAAAGCAAACAGAAGCCAGGTACCAGGAAACTGCTCCAAGGCTGACTATAAGCAGCATGTTACTAATTCCATCCATCAAGGGCTTCCAAAGACAGTTACAGCTACTTCCATTCTTCCGCCCTTCACAGCCTCAGCTCCACTGATAATCTGCTCTGGGTCACCTGCCAGACAAAAAATGCACGGTTTTTTTTTCTGCGAATGCCTAGATACTTTACTGTAGCCTTTAAATGCAGAACCCATGTAAATGTGGCCAGTGGTGACCTCTGCAAGTTGGAGCATAGAATCATAGAATGGTTTGGGTTGGAAGGGACCTGTAAAGGCCATCTAGTCCAACCCCCCCCGCAAGGAGCAGGGACATCTCCAACCAGATCAGGTTGCCCAGAGCCTCATCCAACCTGGCCTTGAAGGTGATAAGCATTACTTAGGGCAGTACAAACAGGATTTTTAAGTATAAACTAAATATTACTATCTGACATAAATTAACCATACTTAAACAGTGCTTATCAGGCCTCAGCTCTGATAAAGTGCTTTAAGCTCATTTGTACCAAGACATGAAATCTCAGAACTCAAATTCAGTGCTCGGCTCCTTGTCCTGCAGGACTTTCAGGTGAGAGTACAAGACCAGTGTCCTGGCACTGCATATTCTGCTTCTGCAGCAGAGAGAAAGAGCCAGAATTCAACTCCAAAGTGGTATCATTCCCCAATAAAGCTTTTTTTACATGGAGGCCATACATACACTTGGCTGCTGCAGTTCTCTTCCCCATGGGCAGGGAGATGCTCTCCTTGAGCATTGGACCATCCTGGATAGTCAGCTAATTACTTGCAAACAGCACGGTTTAACTCAGACCACTCTAGTGCTCTTCAGATCTATGCATGAGTATTTGATCTCGCATACTTTTAAAAGACGATTGAGAAGACTCCTCTGGAACTAAATGCAGAGATAGATCATAAAGGAAAATAATTAGGTCAAGGCAAGGCTGTCATCTGCCTTGAGGACAGGTTGAATGCACAGTGAGATGCAAAGCTTGGATGAAACCCCACTCACTTGATTCCAGGGCCCAAGCTCCATCCTTTACAGCATTTCTGTGCAGACAGTGCCACAAAGAAGTGCATCAAATCCAAACAAGCTTGTGTTTATCCTCTTTCTTCCTAAATCTTTATGTACTGTTGTGTCTCATCCCTTCCCTCCTTCGCTACCCAGAGTGTCATATTGTTCTTGTTTGCCAAGCTACCTAATTAGTTTGGGGCCAGATCAACAGATTACTCATGATAGTAGGCTAAGCAAATCACCCAGGAATAAGTGTTTATTGGATCAAGCCCTTAGACTGTCAGCTCCTCAGAGCAGAGACTGTGCTTCATTATTCACATGCACAGTAGTCTGTATACCAAGCGTGTTATATACATAATTCATTTAAAAATAATAATAGTACACTAAGAATGAAAAACATGCCAGCAGGGAAGTTCACTGGCTGCACGACCATCAGTAACTCAGAGCTGCTCGCACACAACTCAGGCTTGGAGAACCAAAAGGAAGGATGCTTTGTTTAAGGCAAAGGACCAAATGTCCGAAGAGCTGCAGTGCTACTCCCAGTGCTGCCACAAAAATATCATCAGGACGAATCTTCTGAACTCTCTGCACTCCAAAATCCCCCTCTGAAAAAACAGTAATACAAAAGGGGTGAGTATTCTCCTACTCCTATTTGATATACAGAAGAGTAACGCAGGGCTTGGAAATAAAGGGACAATGTACTGTGTGTTAAACATAAGTAAAATGTAATTGCATAACGGCACATTTTTCAATGTAAGACATGGATGCCTTATTGACTTTAATATTTATGGATAATCTCAAAAATCTACAATATAGCATCTGCTGACAGGAAACAGACACTTCTGCACACCAATGTGTAGGATGTGTGTGTAATTGTCATGCAAGCTACACATTGACACAGACATTTTACATTTACTGATCACAGACAGTACACTAGAACAGAAAATGCTTTATGATAAAGTATAAACCTATGACATTGACCTGGTTGCTTCACCATTTAATCCGGCCTTGACCCTTCAGCAGCTAAATATTCATGCCTGGCATGACCTCCAGGCTTTTCTCTCACACCCTGCTATACGAGTGAGAGTCATAGAATTAACCCTTTCACAAGCCAAAGTTGGCAGAGGGGTTGTCTTCTCTTCTTACTATCATACCAGTGTCTTTTTTTTCACTTTGCCATCTACAATAGCCTGGCTATTCTTCTTTCATATTTAAAAACCTTTATGCAAATCAGGCTGGTAGCACGGCAACCTAAAGTTCTTGCATTAATGCAGAGTATTATTCACATATAAAAATTCCATTTAAATCCCATTAAGGTTATGACATAAATCCAAACAAACTAGAAAATGCACAGTTAAGGTGGAAAAGTGACATATGTCTTCCAGTTTCTTAGCAGAAGAAAGCAGACTAAGAAACCTATTAGAGTGTCACCCAGTTGGGGCAAGGCAGAAAAGCACATACGTTACCTTCCTGCCTTTTAACTGTTCATTCCATTGTATCTGGGATTGCTTTGTTTTATTTTTGCTTAATGCCTTTGTACCAGTGTCAGCGGTCCTAGAAAATAGGTTTTTGTCTGTAAATAGCTCTGAACGATATCCATTCTGAGGGACAAGGGAGGCAGCCTCCTGTAAAACAGCTGTAAGCTGGGAGAAAAATCATATTAGCATGTTATATTTTTCTGGGGGTGTTTCTGGGGGATAGTAAAAAGCAATGACACCTATGACACTGTTTTGCAAGTGTCCCAATTAGCAGCACTTCTGTTACAGTCTGGAGGCACCTGCTTCTGTTCTCAAGTGTTCCTACCTTTGAATTCCTGACACTTCATAGTAATGAACTACGCCGCGAGATTTTGCAAAAGAGCCAGCTTAAGACCAGAGTTAGGTTCCTGCAATACTTAAAACACTCTCGGGCATGGCTGAGCTGAAGAAATGGGTAAAGGCACGATTACCTTTTGGATAATTCACCATAGCTGGTGAAGATGCGGAGTACAGCAGCGCTCCTGAGCACCTATAGCTGGTGTTGCACATCCCTGCATAAGCAAGTGGATCTCTCTGCCTATTATGCATAAATAAAGTTTAACCCTGTAGCCCTGTAATGAGAGAAGCAGAAAGGGGAGAGGTCGGTTGGGGCTTTAGCTGCATTACTCAAGCTGCAGATGCTATAGTTAGCTGTGAAATTTCAAGCAGAATCAGGCTCAGAGTCTGTGCTTCTCCATATGTTTGTCATATAGGCAAGTATTGCATAGCGGGCTGCTACTGGAAAGTGTGGGATTTATTCTTTTTCTTTGGAGTTGAATGAAACTTGATTGCAGTTTTCCTTCTTTTTGGTAATGATATGAGTACAGAAACAAGCTGGTTCAGACAGTGAAGCTGTTGTCTTGACTAGAATCCCAAGTTTGATTTGAATTAGCCATTCGTAAGAGAGACATACATATGTACACACACACGGGTGCACACACAAAGCTTTGAAAGCAGTTCCATCTGTTTTACGGTGAGGCTGGGTTATAATTAACAAGAGTGGAGATATTTCGTGTTCTGCATTTGTGACCTAACGTGTCTTCCTTTGTGATGACATTGAACACTTCTGTCCTAAACAGAACTGGTATTAACCGTGGATTCAGTACAGCCAGAGATTAAGGTTTAGAAGGGGGATGATTTTTTTTTAAATTAAGAGTATATTTTCTTTCACTCCGCTGTGAAGAAGTTCTAAGCAAACATTCTACAAATTATACTTTGAATAAAACACATCACAGACTTCCATGGAAACAGAAGTCAGCATGAGGAAAGAGTGGAAAGTGCTCAAGGTGACAAGAATACCTTCTGCAGCACCATCACAAGATACAAGTTGAACCCTAGCAAGTACAGAAGAAGCTGACATGACAGTACAAAGCTAAACAAGATCACAATGTTTCGGAGAGGGAGGGAGGGAAGGGACATATGTGCCCAAAGCCATCCTTTCTTGCCAATTACTGAATCCTTGAGAAATTAAAAACATTCAGGGTCTCTTTTGGATGGACCTTCAGGGAAGGTTGAGAGAATAGCTTAAGGCAGGGCTATTCAATGTCTTCTTGGACAATTTACATTTCAGATTAATAAATAAGTACAAGTACAGAAATAGATAAATATCTGTGAAGGATGAGAGATGCCTACAGGTACATATTGTGCTGAAGTTTATAGGAGATGCTTTTAGTCTATGTCCTCAGACGCATCTTTCAGTCCATGTTGAACTACTGCAAAGGTCTTCCCTGGGTTGTGAAGAAAAATTTGTTATGTGGCAGACACTGAAAAACATGGAGATTAAATATATAAGTAGCTGTTAACTCTGGACAGGTGTATTTTTGAGACACGTTTCCTAACAAAGCAAGATCTTTTGTACTTGTTATAGTATTCTTACTCTCTTCAGCATCCAAGTGTTCAGTTACTCCTATGCCATTTTTCCTTCTCCCATTTCTAAATATTTACGTATTTCTATCCAGAGGCTTGTCCAGAGCTCTGACACTACAACCTCTCTTCCACTCAGGACTCCTGGCAGCATTCTTCCTCCACTCTGCCTTATTCACAGCTCAGCTGCTGCAGTCATCTGTCCTGCTCCATTGCCCACATCTTTCCATCACATACGTTCCTTCCTCATCAAATTTAATATTGTCTTTCACGGTTGTCATTTCCACTGCTGCTCATTCTAGGTGAGCTTTTGCTACTCAAAACAAATGCTTTTGGCATTTGCTCCTTACATTTCCAAGTCTTCCTTTTGCACCCACTTCTCTGCTTCTGTCATAACTTTTACCTGATTATTCTCCTTTCTTGAGATAATTTTTAAAAACAACATAGAGATGACTGCAGTAGGCCAGTTTTGACCTTTCATCTGGAAGACTCAATGCATTTAAATTACACATCTTTAAAATTTTTAAGTACATTGGTCTGTAGAGACAAGAACCAGCATCCTTTAGTTTTCAGTGCCAAGCATGTAGCATAAACTCCAGACATAAAAGGATGATGACAGTATGTTCATGGTCTGTCTAGGCACAGATAGGCTGACTTCAGAGGTTTGCATCTCACCATTCGCAGGCCTGGCTGTCATCCACACCACCTGATAAAGTTTGTCACCCAGTCAGATCTGCTAACTGAACTCACCTTGTGCTTTTTCCCAAACCTGAATCAACCCAAATAAACTAGGCGGCTTAAATACTAGAGTTCAGAGGTGGAGGGATTTTAATCGTGACTCATTTTGATTTAAATGGAGCAGGAAGCTCTTACCCAAGGAGCTCATCCAGAAGATAAAGCAGTATAGGCATGCCTGACAGAGGGACAGAGTGGTCCAGCAGGGAGCATGAGGCTCCTCAAGAAGGGGATGTTGTTTGCACAGCCTAAGGTTTCAGTCCTACACTCCTCCTCTGTATGTGTGAGTGGCTCTATTGACTTACCATACATTCTGGTGAAAGAGTAATTTTTTCTTAAGCAAGTAAAAAGGTTAAGTGATTTGATCAAGGCCACAAATCAGCATGCCATAGACAGGACTATTAGAATGTGCCAGTAAGCCAGTCAGATTGAAAGCTTAAAATCTGGAGACAGGAGTCACCCTTTATCATACATTTGAAGTGTGCCCAGCATAAGAGAACTCAGTCCTTGCCAAAGTTTCTAAGTAGCACTTTAATACAGATAGTAAATGTCACGTAGACCAATGTACATGGGTCACTTTACACAGTCTGGGGTTTTTTTAACTCTTGGGATCACAAAAACTTCAAAGATTCAACAGAATAAGGTGGGTCTACTTCTACATGTCTCAAGCTACCTTTCTGGATCCAATCAAATAAAAACATACTCTGCTAGGAAAGGTTTCCCGTATGGAAATTTTCCTTTCAGGTTGTTTTGTTCCCTTTATAACTGCCAGTGACAGCATAGCATTTGAGGCATAAGGAGGAAGTTATGCTGAGTAGCTATTGTGAGAGGAAATAAAATAAAGGTGGACAGAAGATGAAGAAAATATCATGAGTAAACTTAAAAGGTGTATGAAATCTCTTCACCAGTGTTGACCCCAGATTTGTTCTACTTATGAGGATTAACATGTTTCCTGCATAACAACAGGTTATGTCAGCTGCTGGAGAGAGATGTTGTGCCCACTCAGACATTAAAGTGCAGCCTACAGACTGCTTATAGACAGAGCCATTAAATAAATGCAGGTGTCCCAACTGGCACTGTGAAAACACTCATCTGTCGAGAGGGAACAGGCATGAGGCAGCATCTCGTACTCAAGAAGGTACCTAAACCCAAACATACATACTTTCAATAACTAATAAAAGGAGCTTCATTTCTGTCATATCTGATCATCTTCAAAAATCGCATCAGTTGACCTTATTGTTTTCTGGATCAGCTGTTTCCATCCTCTCTACCACTTGCTTAACAGATATAAACATTTTGTGGAAAACTTGTACAGGGTTCAGTTCCTCCCAGCCTGCCTTCCACTTTGTTTATCTCAATGAAGGATTGACTGTGTGATTAAAAGGGTCACATAAGTTTGCATGTATTTCCTAACAAGAAAAGCTTCACAAATGGGAAGGCAAACCCTGTGTAGCCTCATCCTGTTGCCAGGTGTTCGAACATTACTTCACTTCTGAAAGACCAAGGCTCTCTATTGTTTGCTGAAACTTAGCCTCAAACACACCAGAAATAAGTCTCAGTAAATGAAATTCAGTGCACATTCTCCTCTTCTGATACTCTTTTAAGTAACACTGCCTCAGGATACATTAGTTTCATTATCTCTGTGTCTATAATAAGATCCTAGTGCATGACAGCCAAAGATTGCCATTTATCCTTCCCACACTGACATGTTTCATTTGGGTTGGTGGAAAGGATATGTTATGTGAGCCACAGCCCTGTAATTCCTGCTCAGCATCATATAACGGACATGACATTTGGTCCTGAACCCTTCTCATGAGAAAAGGGCTGTTGTACTGACTCGGAATAAATATTACTGCTCCTTCAGCAAATGTAAAGTTTCAGTTTTAGCTGAACTAATCTACATGGAAACTTTTTTGTGGGGAAAAAAAAAAAAGAACTCTTTTGAAGAAAACTGCATTTTAAGGTTTTGACTCTTGAGGAGTCAGAGAGTCAGATAAGCATCATATTGGAAAATTCCCAGCAAGTTCTTCCAAGATCTTAAACATAAATTTTGCAATAGGAATGGATAATTAAGTGCCAGAGTATTGCTGTGCACAGTTCTGGCTTGGCTGAAACCTTAATCTTTGTGATGAAGACTGAAAAATCTAGACTCAATTTCTCCATCCTCGGTTTCCACCTCACCTCTGAAGAGCACTAAACAAAAAAGAGCAAAACCAGAGTGCCCAATCTATACATCTGTATTAAACATTACAGCACCTACAAATAGATCCTTAGCCCCAGTATTAATTAAATAATTAATTAAACCATTCAAAATTAGCATCCCTGTACAATCAGTGCAGAGATTTGGGCATCTGTAAAGAGAGACTTAAAAGCCTAGTGCTGAGTGGAGAGTCGAATAAAGTGGTCAACAGTAAGAGGGGGAGCACCTGCTGCCCATCTGACAACATTTGGTGTCTGACTTAAAGCTGCTTCAATCATACGACTCTACCTAGAGTGAACCCAGACCTGAAGTGCTCCTCTATGCACTCAGCAGTGCTGAGGTTTAGGGATCATGAGCTTCAGGTGGGAAATCTGCTGAGTACCTGCACTTTCTGATGGCTTTTCACAGGCATCTGTACCTTTCATGCACAAAAAAAAAAAAGCAGAAAGCAGTGAGAAAACATACTTTTAAGACAGAACTGGGTCTTCTAATGGAAGGATTATAAGATGTGGTTTTCTGAGATTTCAGAGGACTGCATTCAGTAACGCAGCAGACTGCCTGCCTATTTACTGGGAGATTGTGCTTCCTTATCTTAATCACTTAAAAGGTTAAGTGATTTGATCAAGGCCACAAATCAGCATGCCATAGACAGGACTATTAGAATGTGCCAGTAAGCCAGTCAGATTGAAAGCTTAAATTCTGGAGACAGGAGTCACCAGAATATCAACACTTATCTTAATATCAACAACACATCACTGGGACAAATCATACTACTTTAAAATCTCTCCACCTATTTATTCGAGAGCACTGCACACACGTGAGCTACCTAGCTCAGCTTCACTGTTGAAGAGTGTGTCTTGGGTGTCGGTGGAGGTGTGGATGCAGAAGAGACAGTTAGAACCCAGCCAGCTCCAGGTGAAATGCAGAGTTATCAGGGAAGCTACTCAGTGCACAGGAATTCCAGGGACTCTGAATATCTACTCTGATAGACAGTCTGTGCTGAAATCCCCCCTGAAAGTAATGCCTGCTGAGTTACCATTTCTGTGGCAGAGGCAGCGCAGCCACTCCAGAGTGGCTCTACCGATCCCACTGACAGCACTGTCCCACCCGGCAGTGCCTCATCTCTCATGTGAACTCACTGGAGACTTTGTGATAGTGATCTTCCACTCTTCTATCTGCATATCCTCTCGGTCTTTCTGGTGGGATATCAAAATGCAAAAGCAATCACATGCCACTGAGGAACAAGGTTTTACTTGGTATCCAAGATGTGGAAGAGAGTTACACAGAGGAGCATCCTACTCACATTGCTCTCAAACAGATGTTTAAATACT
>WHYT01017696.1:553145-614374 GCA_009806455.1 Tetrax tetrax
ACATCTGTATTAAACATTACAGCACCTACAAATAGATCCTTAGCCCCAGTATTAATTAAATAATTAATTAAACCATTCAAAATTAGCATCCCTGTACAATCAGTGCAGAGATTTGGGCATCTGTAAAGAGAGACTTAAAAGCCTAGTGCTGAGTGGAGAGTCGAATAAAGTGGTCAACAGTAAGAGGGGGAGCACCTGCTGCCCATCTGACAACATTTGGTGTCTGACTTAAAGCTGCTTCAATCATACGACTCTACCTAGAGTGAACCCAGACCTGAAGTGCTCCTCTATGCACTCAGCAGTGCTGAGGTTTAGGGATCATGAGCTTCAGGTGGGAAATCTGCTGAGTACCTGCACTTTCTGATGGCTTTTCACAGGCATCTGTACCTTTCATGCACAAAAAAAAAAAAAGCAGAAAGCAGTGGGAAAACATACTTTTAAGACAGAACGCAGCAGACTGCCTTCCTATTTACTGGGAGATTGTGCTTCCTGAGACACACTTATCTTAATATCAACAACACATCACTGGGACAAATCATACTACTTTAAAATCTCTCCACCTATTTATTCGAGAGCACTGCACACACGTGAGCTACCTAGCTCACCTTCACTGCTGAAGAGTGTGTCTTGGGTGTCGGTGGAGGTGTGGCTGCAGAAGAGACAGTTAGAACCCAGCCAGCTCCAGGTGAAATGCAGAGTTATCAGGGAAGCTACTCAGTGCACAGGAATTCCAGGGACTCTGAATATCTACTCTGATAGACAGTCTGTGCTGAAATCCCCCCTGAAAGCAATGCCTGCTGAGTTACCATTTCTGTGGCAGAGGCAGCGCAGCCACTCCAGAGTGGCTCTACCGATCCCACTGACAGCACTGTCCCACCCGGCAGTGCCTCATCTCTCATGTGGACTCACTGGAGACATTGTGATAGTGATCTTCCACTCTTCTATCTGCATATCCTCTCGGTCTTTCTGGTGGGGTATCAAAATGCAAAAGCAATCACATGCCACTGAGGAACAAGGTTTTACTTGGTATCCAAGATGTGGAAGAGAGTTACACAGAGGAGCATCCTACTCACATTGCTCTCAAACAGATGTTTAAATACTCAGTGGAAGAAGACAGGGTAACTTGCGTAACTTCTGCCAGTCACCCCAGTTTGGCAGAACTTATAAAAAAATTACCCTGTTTTCTTGAGGAAGACGTGAAATAGTTGGCCACACTTCTCATTGTACACTGAGAAAACAAAGCATTTCTTGTGTGTTTATTTCAAAAATTTGAGCACCTTCATGCAAAACATCTTGTGATGCCATAGCTGATGCAAGGTACAACAAACAAAATGGTAACATCTGTAGTGAGAAAGAGGGAAATATTCTTCTGACTAAACATCACCATAAGGGTAGTCACTTTTGCTGAACATTATCGTCATTGATGAGAATAATAACTATGAGGTCATAAATCATTTTATCCTAAAGAGGAGACCTAAAACCAGTCAAAAGACTCTCGCCCTAAAAATGCCTGTTTCTCTCCATAGGCTATAAAGGCATCCTACGGTGACTGTAATCCCTAAATTCTTACCCTGTAAATAAAGCTAGGTGGAGAGAAGCTCACTCTCTGTCTTAGCTTAGCTAAGAATAACAGAGTAGCACTTTGACTCCCTTATACTATGACTTTGCACAACTCTCTTCTCTTTCCACTAGCTCTTTGAGTGTCTGCAGAAATGTCCATTAGTCACGTCAAAAAAAAGAGCCTCTCTATAGCCCTTTAGGATTACATCTTTGCTTAGCAGTTCATCATGAGGCAACATAAAGTATCATGCTCTGTTGCTCGACCATTCATGAAATCATGAACAAACACAGCTGTGCAGGTACTTTGTTATTAAATTACCCCTCGGGAGCAGGATCAGTAGGATTAGCTTATAAACAAATCTTTCTCTCTGTGCTACTGCAAACCATGCATTGGGTGAGGCAGGACTTGTGGTCTTTTAATAGTCAGGCTGTTTCACCTTAAAGATTTGCACTTCGTATCGGCTTGTTAACATACTGTTGTAATACATTAGGTAAGAATCTATATAATATCAAATACTCTGTTTCAGACATCTTGATTAAAATTTTTTTGATCATATTGATTACATTCCTAGTAAAAACTGACAGCATGGTTGAATTACACGCAATGTATTGTGTCAGGTTTCCTGTGCAATGGAAATTACAGAAAAAAATCAGGATAACTTGCTTTTTTCCCTATGTAGTTTTTTTAATTTTGATTGATACTCTTTAAATATATTTCACCTAATCAGAATATTATACCTCACAATCCTGAAATAAGCATTACAGGCTGACCTACTCTTTCTCTCTTTTAGAAATGCAGGAGGATGAAGTGTATAAACAGAGATTTAACAGGCTCCAGCCAGCTATTCTGCCCCTAGGAGAACGGCAGCAGTGTCCGTTCCTTGGAGGACCAACGCCCTCATGCTCTGCTCTGCTATGATCCCCACTGAGGCCACCAACTGTGACCTGAGCTCTGGCCACGTGCAGATGTAGTGCTTGTATTGCCCAGCCACCCTCCCCAGCATCACAGCTACCCCTGCTCTTATCCTTTTCTTATTTAAGCTCTGTATTTCCCATAATTCGATACTGTTCATAGCTATATGCAGCTTCATCTCCTCTTCCCACCCTCCGGCAGCTCACTGCTTCCCAGTTCCAGGCTTCCTTAGCCCCTTGGTCACACTCTGTCCCGCAGCACTGTCTGTCTGTGCCTCTGCTCTCTTTTGCTGTTTTTGTCCAGCCAGCAGAGAGTATGACAATTTTACTTATCCAGCAAGAACTAATTCTGCTTGTCCTGGACAAGGAGTTTTTTCCCATCTTGCTCTTGTCTTCTCATACAGTCAATATTTGCATAATATATTAAGCATGTGGGGAAACCTCAAAAGATTTGGTTCAATGCCTTTTGGATAAGCACCTGAGAAGCCTGGCTGTTTGTGCAAACCTAATCCAAACAATCTGATTCTTGAGTTAATGGGCTGGAAATCTTGTGAGAACAGGTTGTCTCACAGAACAAGATTTCTTGTATTTTTTCCTTCTGCTGTTGGAATGGGAGTACGATGAAAATAACCTCTTGTACTATTTTGACACTTCCTTTCAGGGATTCAGGACAAGACGGGAAGAAAGTTACCTAGACTTTTCTCATGCTTAAAAAAGTATCCGTCAGCTTAAACTGCTGTTTCAGGTGAGAACTCAGGATGGGAGATTATGCCACCCAAGCCAATTCAGCTGTTCCTTTAGAGCAGTGTTCACCCACTTTATTGATATGCATCAGGTATTGGTAAAATAATACACTACATACTCTGACTGACTGGCTAATAGGAATCTGTCAAACTATGAATGCTATAACAGTCACATAATAATAACACAGCACTACAGAAGGTAATAAATTATATTCTTGCCACCATCCTTCACGTATTCTATACGGATCATGGAGTTATGGTTATTGGTTGCAGTGTGTATTACCAGGTCCCAGGGTCACCAGAACAGAGTTAAATGATGTAAGGGAGTAAGTAAAATGATGATCTATGTTCAAAAACAGCACTAGCCTTGGTACCTATTTACCTCATGCGGTATGTTTATATACTGAGTGTGAATAATCAGGTTCCCTGAAAAAGGAGAGAAAATTGACAATGCCAGGGGCAGAACGGTGCTTTCCATTTATCAAGAATTTCTGATTCAAAACCTTATTTATTTTTGTAGGTGGTGCAGGTTGTGGGGAATCACTCAAGGTTGGCAAAGTTTCTCTCTCAGATCTATAAGACTCCGTATCCAGTAGGGTATTTATTTTCCTCACCGAAGTTCAGCTGCGACCATCAGGTGGAAATAAAACGTTCCAGTAGCTGCTGTGTGCCGCTCTCAGATAACAACTGAGCCCAAGACCAAAGGCCACAATAATCCCAGCTTATTGTTACCGCTAGTGCTCCTACTTGAGCAAAAGGAGCAATTTCTCTCCATTTAGGCAATGCAGTATTTGTACTTTAGTTTAAAGTACCATCCACTTACGTTTTATTCATGAATCCTTTTCAACTTCATTCCCTCTCCACTCTTCAGTGTATTGCATATCCACAGATTTGGTAGACCTCAAAAACAATGCTGATATATCATAACCTATACTCAAGGGAAGCACGAGGGCGGAATAAATAGTGGCTCTGTACAATCAGAGACTGCTTCCAGATTCACCAGGGAAGATGGTTCTGAATACAGAAAAACAAACATAATTATGCAAAATTTTATTGCTAAAAATTCCCAATTATAAAAATCAATTATATTTTACACTGTACATGGATTTATAGACTATTTCAGATTGACTGATACAGCTATCAGACACGTACCGTCAGCAAGTTCTGTTTCTCTTGGTGTCAGCAAAAAAATAAAAAAAATAAAAAAAAGAGGGAGGGTGTTACTTTTACATCTGAGATGAAATTGAGATGTCATCTCAAGAAAAAATATGCTTAGGCAGGAGTTTTCATGTAAATAATTTTCTACTGGGCAATCTATCGTTGTTTGGATTTCTTTTTAAGTATCTGTATAAACCCAAAGATTTCTAAGAGCAGCTATAAAGCTGAGGGAGAAAAGAGGAAAGTGGAAACAGCCTAGAGCCAAAGTACCCCAGCTTAAAGGATCCCTGACTCCAGATGTCATTTGCTCTTTTACCTGTTTAGGTAACAAGTAAACACATTTAACAAGTTATCTACTCTGTCCCCTCTACCTCCAACTCCTGCCCAACATACACATTAGGTCCAATTACACCTCTGGAAACCATCATCAAAGCTAGGTGACAATAACTGGACTAACTGGGAGATGGCATCCATTCTCTTTCTAGGCATTCAGTTTGTTGGGTATTTATTACCCAGGGTGCTTTTAACCCTTTCCATTCCTGCCTTGCTGTGTGTGATGCTAGACACGTCTCTGTACCAAATGCTGACCTGACTTATTTGTGCCGTCCCCCCGAAAACAATGAGGTGCTCGGGTGTAATTGAACGGAATTTGAACAATAATCCTGTCTTTCTCCTGAAAATGAACAGTAGTGCATGAAAGGTAATATACGCCGATTTTGCTGAGTGCAGGGCTCTGAAAGGTCACACTGGGAGAGAGACTGTGAATTGTTTGGAAAATAGCCAATTTGATTACAATGGGCAATTCTGAGCTTACAGTGTGCTTGTGTCTATCCTGCCTAAAGTGGCATCATTTGTAATAACAACTGTATTGCAAAAGTGCTGTGGAAGAGAATGCAAGCTCGATTTCTGTTCTGATGAAGGAGAAAGGAGACTTAAATACCAAAACCAAGATACAAGCTATTCAATATTGTCTACAATGCAGACGTTCAAATGCAAGCTCAGAAGGATTAAATTAATATTAACATATACCTGCTAAGCAGTCAAAATTAACAGCAGTTTGGGAGTGAAATTAACATTAAAAGCTACTATCAAATTCTGAAGGATCATTTTCATTTTTACAAAGAAAAAGTTCAAAACAGGGTCCAAGGCATTTCTATGCTCCCAGTGCCTAGGTAGAAGTCCCATCACTCTCCTGGAATTTGCCACATGCTTTCCTCTTAACCCAGGTGATTGCCTTCAGCGGCTAATGTGACCAATTTTAATTCACACATGACAACAGTGCCTCACGTGATTCACAAGTCCTCCTTGTCTTGTGGCAAGAAATAGTCAGACTCAAAAACCTCTACTTCTCATGGATAGACCCAGCCCTGAAACCCCACTTATCTTCTTATGACAATAATGTTGCTTTTGCCTAGAATAGAATCATGGAATAGTTTCTGTTGTAAGGGATATTTAAAGGTCATCTAGTCCAGCCCCCCTGCAAGGAGCAGGGACATCTCCAACCAGATCAGGTTCTTGAGAGCACCATCCTCCAGCCTGGCCTTGAATGTTTCCAGGGATGGGGCATCAGCCACCTCTCTGGGCAATTTGTTCCGGAGTTCCACCACCCTCAGTGTAAAATAATTTCTTCTGCATATCTAGCCTGAATCTACCTCCTCCTATTTTAAACCCATTACCCCTCATCCTATCACAACAGGCCCTGCTGAAGAGTTTCTCCCCATCTTTCCTGTAGGCTCCCTTTAGGTATTGGAAGGCTGCTATAAGGTCTCCCTGGAGCCTCCTCTTCTCCAGGCTGAACAGCCCCAACTCTCTCAGCCTGTCCTCACAGGAGAGGTGCTCCAGCCTTCTGATCATCTTCGTGCACCTCCTCTGGACTCGCTCCAACAGGTCTTTAATGCTCTCATACGAAACATTGTTGTTAGGGCCACTATATGTAAATGGCATATTCCCGGGCATGCTCCAGAAATATGTTCTGGACATATTTCAAGATTTTTCTGCATTTGCCTAGGATTTGCAGTCATCTGGTAAGTGTAAAACACATCCACATGGCGTACACATGCTCAGCAGGTCAGACATCTTTCAGAAATATGGTAGGTTCTTACAGATGCGTTGCTTACAGATGGAAGCTCCCCCTCCATTTCTTGCATATTTATAAGTATCTGATTAATTAATAACCATAGGTAGTGGACTACAATGACAACTGCAACAGGAACTGCAATGGATTTGTAAATGGCTTGAGGAATTTTAGAGAAGGCCACATGAACCCATTCTAAATCACCTTGTTTCATTTAGTCACACTGGCAAGCTACACTGAAATCAGGGTTACTCCCTCCAATGGCCTCATGTGATGGCTGCATAATTCACTAATGCATGTCATTCCTTGATGGAAATCAACTGTTTCTAGCTAAGCAATAGGGTTAAATATACCATCTTAATAGCAGGGAGGGAAAAAAAAAAAAAACCAACCAAAACCTCCCTAGGTATCTACTCTCTCTAGAAGCTTCTTTAGGTTTCTACTCCATGAGGAGCTTTCATGACATTTTTGAGATAGTAGTTAACTAGAAGAAGTCAATTCAATTTCTACCAGAAATAGCCAAAATCTCTTTACTCAGCTTGGATAAGTGTGAAGGACTAACTGGAGACCAAAAACAACCTGCTATGGGTGTCTTGGATGCTTTTCATGAAATATTCTTCTACCTCAATTTCCAGTGACACTAAGACAATAAAGAGTAATGTGAAGAATTTCCACCTTATGTTAAGAATTAATGGCCTAGTTTTCAATTTTCAGTTCATTAAGAACTCCTCCCAAAATAATCTGTTTTGTGGCGGTCTGGAGGCTTTGGTCTAGTCAAAGGCAAGGAATTTAAAGACGATTTTTTGTGTGAGCCATTTAAAAACTCATAAATAAACAAAATAAAAAAATACAAATAGTCTATACAAAATAGTCATAAATGGAAAGCAGACTGGGCTACATTTTTTTTTAGACTATTTCAGCTACCATGGAGAGTTTTAATGGATATTTCCAGCATTTGTGCTTTTCTTTACTACTGAAAACTGTAAGCTAAACATCATGCCACAATTCTTCACAAAAGAGCTTGAGGGCAAGGGGTGGGGGTGGAATCAACAAACAAATTCTGTATCTTTAGTCAGGTTACCAAGTTTCTCTCTGTCATCAATAAATGCAGAGAAATTTGCTTATTTGTAAGCTTTCTGAGAGAGATATCAAGACATTATTAGAAAGCAGGGCTAGGCAGCAAATAGTTTTCATATCCATAAAGATTTGATATTTCAGTTATTTTTCCAGCCTCAAAAATGAAATCTCATAGAATCGGAGAATGCTGTAGATTGCAAAGAACCTCTTTTTACAAAATGAAACAGCCAAAAAAAATGGGGTTTGTTTAGCTGAAATGTTTTGTTTTACTTAGTTTCTCTTTTCTATGCAAATTAAATTAAATTTCAAAAGAAAAAGTTTTTTCTGACCAAAAAAAATACATATTTATCATTGTTGTAAATAGTAAAGTAGATGTTTCTTATTGCATATGTAATTTATTAACAAATAAATCACTTGAATTCTTTTGGCAAATCAGCATTTTTCATTAAAATAGATAATGAAGAATTCCTGTCGAACCACACTAAAGAATGTCCCTCGGCAGATGAGTTTTATCACCTACGATTTATCTTCAGGCATGGCTTAGGAAGCCCTTCCGTTGCTTTTTCACGTGTCTAAGATATTATTGGAGCTTACGCATCTCTTTCTTGACTGTCTTTCAAATAGTTAGAATCACCCAAACATATTAGGAAAGTTTTATTTCCCACAAAATATCTTTTTGAAATATTGCAAATAATGGGAAATCTCCTAATTACAGGAGATCTGAATGTATGAACTGAAGTTGTATTTGTGTAGATGAAAAAATTCCCCAAATTCCACCATCAGCTAACTAAAACTATTATCCCTGCTGAACTGTTCCTGTATAAGTACCAAGTGGTATCACAGTTGATCTGTTCTCTCACTCACCCACAGTACATAGGATTTCTAATGCAGAAAATGCTAAGTTTACCATCTTAAATAAAAGAACAGAGGGCAGAAGAATAAACCCAACCTCTTTTCCTCCTTTTTTGTAAATAACCTTGAATGAGAAGCGTACAGCTTACGCCTGTGCATCTCATCAAGAATATATGTCATTTCTCTAAATAAGCATCATATATCTCAATAGTAGGGTCAGTTACCCACCCCTACCCCCTCACAGCAGCTGATCTATCAAGTTAAACCATAGGCTTTTGATAGGAGTGTCAATGTAGATCTGACATAAAAAAATAACCCACAGTGGGGCAAAAGAACAGTAAACAATGCAGAAAAAAAAAATTAACTCCTTAAGCTCTCAAGTCACTAAAATCCAGAGAGATTGGTGCACAGTTTATTCTCTAGTGCAGAGCGTATTTTAATTCAACTGTTTTGAATGTGTAGATGGTTTTTCATGAACTCATCTTCCCATTCTTTTTCAGACCTCTTGAACTACATGTTGGCTTTCTTTTCTTGTTCTTCTGCAAGAACTTCTCCAGCTTCCATATAACCTATTCCTATTCAGTCCTATGACTGACACCGTTCCCTGACAGAGTCATCTTTTTCTACAAATTAAATAAGCTTGAAATACATTGTTCCTGGAGGCCTTTAAAACCCCAGCATCTGCTAAAACAGAGAAGACTTGTAGAACTAATAAGATTTAAACTAATATTTGACCTGATATGGGGGGGGGAAGAGTGTTGGTAGAATTTTTTTCCACAAATTCAATGTTAAAATTTTTAATGGGAGCAAGTGTAGAAGTTTCAAGCAGCAGGGAATTTTTAGCTAAACCAAGAGAGAAGGAGAGCAGGGCTTCCTCCTCAGAAGAGCCACCAGCCCAATATTAGGGGAGTGACGTCTCTGTAAGGTAACGTGGCTCACAGACCTGCTCCAGCGACTCATGACCCGTACGGGTTGCAATAGTGCCTGCAGAAGAGTCTGAGGTGGGGCACAGCCAACGCCATGACTTATTGGGCACTTCCCTGGGGCTTCTCTAGCCCTGAAGGGGCAGGAGAAGCAGCACAGCATGACTGGTTCCCACAGGTCTCCAGCCTCTTCCTTCCCCCCTCCCCAGGTTTTATGTAGCCTCATCTCTATTGCCTGTTGCTACAGATCCTCACCTGTGCCATCCTCCAAACCTCTCCTGGGCATAACCTAAGACTAGTAGATGCCACAGGCCAAAACAGGGCCGGGGACATGCTCATAATCCAACAGCGTGGACAACCATGCACCAATACCCTAGCTCAGGCCCTGGCCTTTCCTACCAGCCGGTGAGGCTGAGGTCCTTATTCTGATCCAGGCATCCTGGTCTTTACATGCTGTGTGGCAGGTCACCCTAAAGAGGAAGGTGCACCTCTCTTGGGTGCTTTCTAGGGGAGATCTCAAGGACCAGAGGATGTTTCCAAAGACTGTGTCTATGTGTGCTCTCTCAGATTTTTGTTTCAAAAGATTTTGACTTCGTCCCAATACAAAAGAAGGTAGGGGGAAGTACATACTCTTGAAAACTTTGAAGACATCTCTTCTTGGTCATATTTAGCAATGTATCCCTGAATTGAGAGGCTCCTCCTCTTGTGTATTTAAGCCCCAGTCTGGCTTCTTTCAAAGTCAGCACCTTCCTACTGACAGCAGCTAGAGAAGACCGCTGCACTGCAAAGCTGTGCCAAGCAGCAGTCTTTACCTCAATACACAGCACATAAAATGCTACTGGCTTGGCAATAGAGAGAGATGACAACACTCAGTTCGTCTCTCAGTTACAGGATGTCTCCCTACTCGGGAAGATGACAAAAGATGTGTGCATATAAAAGGTACATGAATAGAACCAAAATAAGAGTATTATTTATTTCAGCCTGAAAAGACCTAGTCTAGAAAAAATGCTTGTTCCTCAAAAAAACCTCTTGAGTTTGCAGCTCTCACAGCAAAATCTTTATACCATGAGCTCTAGTGCTGCTCTGCAGGAGGGGTTTACTTTATCCACCAGCTTGTAAATGAAGTGGGATGTGATGGACGGTGTAGCCACAAAGAGTCCTGCAGCAGAGAAACAAGGAAAGAAAAGGACCCTGAGAACAAAGACAGCAAAGGAACATGTTATGCACATATTCCTTTAGATTAACAGAAAGGGGTTTACTCTTCTTGACAGTGCTTATATCCCAAGTGTTAGCAATCTCCCTACAAATAATCACAGAATCACAGAATTTTTAAGGTTGGAAGAAATCTCCAAGATCATCAAGTCCAACCATCAACCTAACACCACCATGCCTACTAAACCATGTCCTGAAGTGCCACGCAGTATACACATACTTATGAGAGGAAATGCATTAGCTTTAGATGCCAGGCCTTCAACGGATGGAGGGTTTTCCAGCTCATGCCCCAGGTTTCAGGGATCTGCAAGGACAGCTCTGGAGAATGGCCTCTGGTCTCGCTGTCCTGCTCCTTTTCCCTGCAGGCTCCTCCATTTCAGGAAGGTGGTCTTTGGGAAGCAGATATTCACAGCGTACTTGTTTCCAATTTATTAATTAGAACTAAATAACTGGGCAAAGGTGTAATATGCATATAAGCAAACACAATTAGGATAAAGTCTGGAAGCAGCAAATTTATCTAATGATCAGGTTGATTACATTACTTCACATAAACCAACAATTCCTTATAAGCTCTGTGTAATGGTTTAGGAAGGCTGCAGTCTTGTTTAGCTCGCAGCCTGGAAAATAACAAGGATTTTATCAACTCCCAGTGCCAAGTGACATACTTAAGTTCCGGCCAAATAGCTGGTACAGGGAGCATCAGTCGCTCCCAAGCTGAAACCTGTGTTGAGACTGCAGCTCTGCTGCCAGCTCCGAGAGCTTGTGCAGATTATTGGCTATCTAATGCCAGCCAACCTTTTCTCTCACTGCCCTTTCCCCCTCAAAACTCCCAACAATGGATTACAGTGGATTACACTGGAGATATTTCAATATTTCAACATGACACAGCTCCTTAAATTTAATATTCAGAAGATAAATTCAATGAAATAGTATGATTTATCATGATTCAGCTGTAGCTAGTTATTGCAAAAATCATTCTTTACTCACTGTGCTCTGGGGATTCTTGCTCCACATGTATGGCAGCCAGTAGCTTGCATTAAAAAAAAAAAATAAATTCAAGAACATAATCGGAGAGGTGATCCTTAACTTACAAAGGTGAGAAAAACAAACAGATGCCAAAGCCAGGACATAAAATCAGAGATAAAGGTTAAGCCATAAAAATATACAACCGTTTTCACTTTAAATAATGTAGTTTGGGACCTTACTTTCTACATGCAGGAATATCTGCCTCATGACAGAAATGTCCATGGGATATTTGTTTTGTCCTTGAGTTCTTTGGCCGCTTCCTTGATTTTGGATTTGTAGCACTTTGTTATTATCAAAATCCTTCCCCTACTGAAACTGGGATTTCAGCCACTGTGCAGGGTGTGATTTCTGAAAGCGTAAACCACACAGACAACTGGACACAGCCATGCATTAAAAAGCAGAATTCAATGCTGTCCTCCGCATACTCCTGAGAACTGTGCTTTAATTCCCAATAGCTAAAATATGAGTTGACATGAAAGAATTAGTGATGTCCCATTTAACATGGACCTAGGAATCCAGAAGACAGTTGCAGAATCTTGGCAAATCACACTAGATCAATGTATTTGGATTGGTGCCTAAAATGTTCAGATCAATGTCTTTGGGTTTTGGTGGGCAGCTTTTTCCCCTTTAGACTGATAGAGGGCACAGTATAGGCAGTTCATCATTTCAAAGCATAAGAATTAGGCTTTGATTAATTGGAAGACTTGCCGTTTATTTAAATGAAACATGTTTGCAGTTTCATCATCCATGTGGAATCCAGAAAGGCATCAGACTATCCTATCAATTTAGTTAGAAAGGAATAAATGAATAAACAGGCTGACAATTTTCTCCCTTGGGACTCACACTGTCACTACGTTGTTTCTCCATTATTAATTACCTACGTAAAAATAATTCACTCTATGGCAGTATATACTCTGTGCCATAAATGCCTGGATCAGGTGCCTTTCTGTTTGTCTTTCTGTGTGCATTTAATTCTCTCAGTGTCGGCAACTGATGCTCAAAGGTGTGCTCACTCTAAGGGAAGAAAGGGAAAATCAAGCTGCAGATATCAAAGGGTTACAGCCTACATTTTTTTGGATGTGTGCAGTAATAGGGTTAGTTCTTTTATATTTTTTATGAAAGACTCATTTACAACTGATACTCTGCTTCTGAGGTTTGGATTCAGACCATATTGCAAGCAGTTTTCACGCAAGGCTGAGACGTAATATGCTATCAGATGTCACTGGCAGGTCAAGGAGTCCTTCAGATGGTGGAAGCCCAGAGAGCCCCTAATGAAAAGGGGCAGAAGAGAAGCCAAACACATTTCTTTCAGTCAGAGCCTTTACAAGTGCTTGCACAGCATACAATATCCTTGACACAATTTAGCGGAGAAAAAAAAGTTGAGAATCTGTTTATTTTCAAGAAGCCAGTACCCTGTAGATTTATTTCACTTAACTCATAGGAGAGAGAGTGAAGGAAGAGGGCCGCGGGCTTAGGACTTTCCTGTTATGAAACTTCAGACTTTCATCCATCCTTCACCTGGTAAGTCACCTTCAGACTTTCATCACCCTTCACAGGTAAATTCATCTGTATCCATTGCACCATCAAGTTTATCCCCAATAAATATTTTTCTTGTGTATCATCCATATGAATAATTTTTTTACTCATTCAAATAATGCCACATTTCATTTGTGCCTTACAGACTTTGCTGTGTGCCTTTTATCTCCACTGCTGTATTATTAATCCTTTAAAACTTGCAAAAACTATGTCAAAGCAGAAATTCAGTCTTCTCAGTCCTACATCCCAAAGGGGTCTCGTAATTTCAGCTCCAGTCCTATGTAATTTCAAAGCTACTTCACCAATTCTTCCAGGAAACAATTCCTTCACAGCTGAAATTTTTGAAAGGATTCAGACATCCAGCCTCTTCGAAAATGCTACCAATAATCCAGGAGAAACACTTTGAGTATTCTCATGAGGATGAGATAGGTTATTTTTTCTTATAGCCCTCTCCTGTATTCTCTAGAAGAATGGTGCTGTCTTTAAAGCACTCTTCAGACAAAGATGTGGCTTTGAGGGACATAGCAGTAAAAATTTGTGTTCCCATTGGGCTTTTTGTATAGCAGAGTGCACTTTTCAGCATCTTGTATATTATCGGCTGCCTGCATAAAGGAATTCTAAACTAAATTCCTTGTGGGAACTCCCTCCATATAATGCAAAACTTTAATTTGTGCCCTCTGCTTCTTATATTTGACACAAATTCAAATCATCTGGCATCAACCATTCTTCCTATTCCCTCAAGAACTTTATGGAGCAAAATGATCTCACCTCTCAGTCTCCTCTTTCAAAAAGTACCATTCTAATTTCTTTGGTTTATTTGGGACAACTAGCTTTGGCCCATCCCTGCTTTATTCTGCCTGCTCTTGCTATATCTTTCACTATCTTATCACTATAATAATTATTTAAAACCAGGTGATCAGAAATAAGGATGATAATACAGGTATAGTCTCTGTAGTACTAAGGGGGGGTAATTTCTTGATACTTAAATCCACTATTTAGGTACAATTTGCAAAGATCCCTGTAAATTTCACATGTATATGCACCTATTTCAATCCTTCTTCAAATTTCTTCTGTTATCCATTAACTACATTTTTCAGAACTGCATTTTTGCATAGTCTGATCTTTCAGACTGTTTTGTCCAGTTCCTCATTACGTTATTTTTATCTAGGTCATTCATCTTCCCATACACACATGTAGCTTCTTTGCACTGGCAGTGCTGCCTATTTCTGCATTATCTGCAAATATTTTTGTTTTATAGTATTTTCATCTTCCTCAGACAAATAGTATGAATAAGAGGAATGTATCTAGACTGGTTCTCATCCATGTAATTCTCTGCCTCTCCATTCAGGTCCCACCAAAGCAGTATGATCTCTCTGTAGTCTATATCGAGACCACCCCTTAATCCACTCAAACCCGTCACCCTCTGTGCCATACTGCTGACCCCACACTGCCTTTTTGTGTTTGTTGCTGTCATAAAAGCATTATGAAAGCAGCATAAATTCTATCTCCAGGTTCCTCTTGCCAGTTCTTTGTGCTTTTGCCTTAAAATAAAAATATTATCAGCTTATCTCTCTATTAATCCATGTGCATCCCAACTGATCAAATAATATCTCAGTAAGGGCCCCTCGATCCTGCTTCCGACGAGTTTTAATAGCATTTTCTCCATCAGTGCTAGCCATACTGTTGTCAGCTTCTTTCTGCCATCTCTGACATGGCAAAGCAATGGCTCAGCACTAAGTGATCTATGGTACATGAATACCTCTTCTCAAAACAACACAGCATGAGGATTTAAGAAATATTCAGAACAATGGCTTGATGATACGAGATCCAGGGCACATGTTACATGAATATCACTTTTCAAAATGGCACAGCGGGAGGATTTCAGAAACACTTAGCTCCTCTTGCTCATTGAGGATCAGTACAACATACCCTGTTGACAGAGCAAATCAGCCAAGAGGAACTTCACGTAAAGGAACTCTGGATTTTTGACAGGTCCTTTTGCACATGCATATCACAAAAAGTTCCAGCCTACTGGAAGTATTTGTAACTCATAAATTCCTATTCATAGAACCCAATAAGAAACTCCTTTCAAAGTCTGGTAATTTTCTTCTTCACCATGCTGAGAGCATGATGTCAAAGCACTTCTTACATGAGAATACTTTTAAACAGTGAGGGATATGGTATACATTCCCATGCAGTATAAAGAAAACTTTATAGCACGCAAAAAACGGGCAAAACAAAAAAACCTCTCATTTCCATTCTGAAGCAAAACTGGGGTGACAAACATAAGCTCTGGCAGCGTTCCCCTGGTCTTGCGAGACTGCAAGCGAGAGACTGAGCCATCTGAAAAATACAAAAAGGTCTTGGCTTGTTGGAAGAAACATTGGTGACAGGGAATTTCTACTCTCAATTGCAATACCCACACACATTCTCTTTGCATGCCTATTATTTCCCTCCAACTATGAACTGGTTCTCCAGTCTGTTGAAAAATGTATGTGGTTTGCAGTAGCTTGTAGTCAACACTCTTTAAGAGTGCCTCTTATCCAGCCCAATACTGTCTTGATTGGCCTGCTCTTGCTTGGTATCTTCTCTGCTTTTGCTGTACTGATCTCCAGGAGAGAGCAGCATCAGAGCAAAAAGGGGAAAAAAAGGAAAAAGAAGGTACAACAGAGTAGAGTAACAATCCCCAGGCTGAATACATTCAGGGCAAGCCACTGCATAACACGGTCTGATTAAAACTCCTCTAAGAATATTGTGTGAAGTGACTAATTTGGAGAGCTTCACAATGTTTACAGGGCCAGGGTCCCATATCTGGGACATACCCCTACTTTTATCTATTAGAGGGTTTTTTGGCTCTGACTATTGCTTTCTCTGTGTAGGTTTTATATTTTCCTAGCACTAATAGCAGCAATGTCTGCACAGTTGTATTTAAAGTTGTATCAAAGATAACCAATAATGAGAGCACACTTACAGGGAATTTCAAAGTCATCTGTAAAATATAATTTGGGGCTGAAACTCAGCAAGCAAAATCTCATCCCAGAAGCAAATTCTTTTGTAACATTAAGGGGACTGGAGGTGAGGGGGAGAGGGAAGAGAGAAAATTACTGTGAAGGTGAACAAAAAAGTGCTTTGTGGGGAAGTGAAGAGACTGCCTTCAAAGAGCTTAGAATCCCAAATATTGAAGAGAATATGTGTGCAGACTTAAATGTGACAGACATTTTTCCCTTTGAAAGTCAGTGCCTGCTTAAGTTCACATTGAGTGTCAAGTGTTTGCCCTTCAAATGAGGCTGAGTACTTATTTTCGAAGGCCTGCTTTTCTTCTCACCCCAAGCACTGACTTTTGCTCATAATTAGTTAATTGTGTGCAAACTCCCATCTATTAAATAAACCCATAAGTGGTCTCTGAGCAAAGAGCTGTATCTTAGTCTTCTTGCTTCCCACCTTTTTCGGAGCGCCTCTGCTAGAGTATCTGATTTACCGAGAGGTTCTGATCAAGAAGGTCATGCTGGACGAGGATGGACAATTAAGAAATGTGAATCTCTTCTCACTATCAGTTCTGAGGGGGAAAAAAATGAAAGGCATTATAATTCTTCTCCCTAGATTCCTTCTGACATTTCAAAGCAAGACTGATGGCATGGTACTGGCGTGCACCAAAACATGATACTAAGAAAACCATGGTAATTACCCTGAACCTGTAGGTCCCTTCCCTTACTTTTAAAGCCACCATTTGTCTGAGAGAAACAAACAGAAGTGCATAAACCAGAATAACAATAAGTAAAAATGAAAATGTGAAGCAGAAGCACCCAGCAAAGCCACAGCAGGATGCAGATGAACAGAGAGCTACTGAGGACTTCTACATGTTCCATGATGGATTAACTGGGAAAAGGAAAGGCAGCAAGGCCAGGTCAGTCAACAACAGCAGCAGGTGGCTGTACAGTGTTGGCCAAGAAGTCAACAAGACTGTACTTGCCACGTAGAGTGGTGGTGCGGGAGCAAGCCTTCAGCAGGAGGCACTCTCCCAGCAGAGGCATGGGCAGTGGGGAGGCAGACAGCTGTGCACAGCTGTGCCCACAGCAGGAGCACAGGAGCAGCCCTACCTGTGCTTGCCTGAGAACAGCACTTGCTGTTATTTAGCAGAGCGGTGATTTATCCACCCTCTGCTTCCTGCAAGTGCCAGGCGTATTGTTACAGCTATTCCACACATGGAAGCAAAACAGGGAAAAGGTTGCTTTCCCAAAGGGGATATTTTTCCCCTATTAAAAAAAAAAAAATATAATAATCCATTGGATGGACTTCCCATCCATATTGACAAATTGAGAGCAAACTCCTGGTTAGGACCACACCAGCCACCTCAAATGCACTTCCCTGCACTTTCCAGTTTATGATTAGTGCAAGGTACCATTGCTGCTATGGATGGCAGCAGCTATGACTCCTGGCAGTGATCGCTCCTTGAGGAGCTGAACCAGGCAGTGGGCAAGCCCTGCCCCTTCCCCACGGAGCCGCGCACCCTAGCAGCTGCCAAAACCCTTTCCGTGTGCAGGGAATTAAGTTTCGCAGACGCCTGTGAGTTCACTGTTGCATCTATTCTGAGAAATTGATTCTATCCAGGCTGAGGAGAGGAAGGCAAAAACGTACCAGGAGGTCTGCCCAAGGTCACGTCACTAATCTATTGGAAAGCTTGAAATGGAGGAGAGAGAGAGCTGCTGGCTCCTACTCCTTTGATTAATAATCAAACTGACATGTCCCCTCTTACGCCCTGGTCTAAATCCAAGTTAATTAAACCAGCTTTGGGTGTGAACATTATTAAATTAGTTGAAACTTGGCTAATATCAGACTAACTTGCACCTGCAAATATAGAGCCACCAGTCAAACTGCCGTAACCTGTTTTTAAACAAAAATATACGAATTCCCGACAGTGGTCCCGCTAGCCGAGCTGGTTTGGTGTAGAATGTCACCTCTGTAGACCAATACTTTGGCCTTCATAGGAAAAGCTATGCATAGCACACAGGAAGGTAAGAAAAGACAAGCCAGGCTACACCTTGCAACAGGGGACTGATACAAAAGGATGTAACTGGCAGCTGAAGATCCTCTAAATTTCCAGTCAAAAAAAGTTATCTCAGCAAAATATATAATATTGCAGCTGTAATTATTAGGAATTGGGATTATCTGTTCAAACAGTTGAGTAGCCTAGGGAAGTAAGCCGTGGAAGGAGACAGCGTGTCTAATTAAACCAGCTGACCTAGTTGGGAAAAACAGACAAACCATGGCTCTCATAAGCCCTTCTTTGGGTCTGAAATGAAAGCCACAGATTTCGAGCTCAGAGCAGACCGGGAACAATTGCTCTGAGTGTTTGACCTTCTGCAAAGCTACTCGTTGAAGTCATGCCTTGCATGTGACACTGAGTGTGTAAATACAGTTATCCGAATCTCACTGTATCTCTGTGTTTCCTTCATTTTACATTGCGTAAATCCCCCCAAAAAATGCAACAAAGCCCCTTCTCACTGGTTTTAGACATTACCATTTCATGGTAGCTGCTTGGTCTTGACCATCACCGCTTAGACCTATTAGGTCAATGTTTCCTGGCTACACTGATGTGCCTTGTGGGTTAATTAGAAAGGAAGCAGCCAGTGCTTTAAAGAGAAGTTCCTGCAAGAATCCAGTGGTGAAAGGAGCCTGGCTCATAGAAGCACTTGAAAGGAAATACCCAGTGCCAAGTGCTTTGGTCTAGAGACTCTGTTTTCCTGGCTGTGGGCAAAACAGAGGAGTGAAGCCAAGAGGAGAGTCACATCAGTGCTCAGCATCATTCTTTGCTCACTTTTACTTTGAAGATCTTTGTGGGTGGAAATTAGAGAGAGATATTGCCAGAATTAGCAGCAAGAAAAAAAAAAAGTCTGGTCTTGCCATCACAAGTTCATTAGCATACAAAACGTCTCTGTAAGAAAGAATTGTGTCAGTCGCTAATGCTGTGCTCCATTGTCTTCAGTGTTCCTGTGCTCAGGCAGAACAGTTCACCCACCCTTACTCCGAGATAATTCACACTGCAACGTTACGGAGGGAGAGAACGGAGAGTGAGGGGCTGTGTAGGAAGAAAGTGCTAAAACTCTATGCAAATTATACTTTACAAGCGTGAAAAACAACTAGATGGAAGCAAAAATCAAGATAAATAGGGGGAGGAGAACGGTTAATTACCTTGCACTTTGCAAGGACTGTGTTAGCTTCAGATAGGCTCCCCTCAGTGTGGGATAGATAATTCCCAACAATATCACCACAGTGCTCTCAGAAAGATAACGCTGAAAAGGCAAACCAATTTTAAAGAAAACAATGTTATTTAAAAAGACAGAGATTTCACTGTATGGCCATTTTGAAGTGGGCAAATTAACAATTAAAAAGGCTCTCATGTACCATAATCTCTGATTGTTCTATTTTAATAGCTATCTCAGTACAGAGGACTCTCTTCAGTAACTAGAGATCTAATTTCTGTTAATTTCGTGCAACTCTAACGGAGCCACTGATGTTCATTTGTAACTTGCCCCACAACCTCTCCCCTGTCATTGCTTCTTCTAGGAATATACCTCTTGAAAGCATGATGATTATCAGCGGAATTTCTCTACTGACTACAAGCTTTTGCAGTCCAAACCAGAACTGATGACTGGTTAGAAAGTGGGCAGGAGAATGAACAACAAACATGAGATCAGGAAACAAACCCCTTTTCCCAACAGCTCTCCACGCTGTTGCACCACCTGGAAGCACTGTGAAAGATGAAAATGTTCACACAAACCTGCACACTGACATCAGAGCTCAGAAGGACAAATTTTGGCTTTTCCGACTCCCTAGGACAGCACTGTAGGAGGGTCTTGCTACACATGCATTTAATAAAAATCCTTTATGTGCTTACATGCTGACTAGCCTAAGAGGAACTGGGAAATGAAGAGAGACCTTTGCAGGTGTCAGCTGCTCCACTAGACTTGTGTGAATCTGGACCAAAGTGTTTACTCATAGTAACATGTGACATCTGTGATGGAATGAAAAATGGAATAACTCTTGCCAGGAGAGCAAATCAACAAGTTAACAGTAAAACATGCTTCTTTTCTAAAGCTGATACCGATTACCACAAACCTTCTCCCAGGGAGGAGCATGGGAATATTACAGCAGCAGAGAGACACTGGGAACAAGCCCTTGCTTTGCAGCAAAAGAAAGCCCATCTAAAAGGATGAGAGGTAATGGTTTTAAAATAGAGGGAGGTAGATTCAGATAAGACATCAGGAAAAATTTTTTTTACAATGAGGGTTGTGGAACATTGGCGCAGGTTGCCCACAGAGGTGGTGGATGCCCCATCCCTGGAAACATTCAAGGCCAGGTTGGATGGGGCTCTGAGCAACCTGATCTGGTTGGAAATGTCCCTGCTCCTTGCAGGGGGGCTGGACTAGATGACCTTTGAAGGTCCCTTCCAACCCAAAAGATATGTATTTCTTAAGAGTTAAAAGAAGGGAAAAACTCACAGCAACTTGTAAAAACTACAGAAATCTACAGATATGTATACCTACACAGGGTACAGCCCTGTTCATTTATGTCTACATGGCTACTAGCAGCAGAGCTAACATAGCATCTGTTCTGGAACCAGTGGAAGTGGGAAAGGCAGGTGAGTGTTACATTCTGTTCAGAAATGGTCCTTTTGCCTCTGCAACAAGCAAAATACATTCATCAGCAAAGGGTTAAAGGAATAACAGAACCTTCTAGCTTGCTAGGCTGGTTACAGCTAACCCATCTCCACAATTTTGGGGGCCTACCCTTGCTTCCCACTTTGAAACCTGACCTCACCGCTCCGGCTTCTGTTATGCAGAATGCTAATTATCCTCCAAAAATGATACTGCAAGGCTCTGTGCATGCCCCTGCTGTGACTTGGGGGATGGGTTTCAGTGCTTTAGACATCGTTAGCCAAAGTTTTATCTGAAACTTTTTAACATGAAAAATTACTCTGTCCCCAGAAATAAATTATTTCTTGCACATTTTTCATTTTATAATTTTTTAGGTTTGTCAGGTAAAACAATTTTTCACTTTTCCAGTTTTGGGGCTTCTCTCTCTCTTTTTCCTCTCTACTTTTAATCCATAGGAGCAAAGAAAACAGGCAGACAAAAACAATATTTAAAAATGCTCAGAAAGTGCTGAGAAAAATAACAAATGAACACCCAAAAGCTAAAACTAACCAGTTTTCATTTTCATTGAACATAATTTTTAGAAGCTGGCTTTTAAAATATATTTATGCTGTACACATTACCTCTTTTTTGGCAGCTCTGATCATAGTATGTGTTCTCCAGACTAGAAAAGCATTAAACCAGCTTCACTACAAAGCCTGTAACTGAGGACAGAGTGTGAGCTATATGTTTCTTGGAAATCCCATTGAGAGAATTATTTTTCTCCATTCTGAACAAAAGGATGGAGTCCATATGTCCACTGAAAATGTTTTTATCTTTGTGTAGTCAAGGAAAAAAAAAATCCATATATTATTTGTTCATTTCATTTCCACTTCATAATTTAGTGTCAGAGGATTAGGAACAGCAGAAAAATAACAAAACATAAAACGCAGCTAAAGATCTCAAAATAATTTACAGAAGTGGATCAGGATAATTTTGTTCCCTTCTTCAAATGAAGCTTTTGAAGCACAGAGAAGAAAAGCAGTGTGCTGGAGTCAGTGGCAGGGCAGGGAATACTAGCCATCTTTCTTGATTCCTGCCATTATTTGTTCTCCATAAAAACCTCATCCATAGACAGGATGTTCAGAGGATGGGTGAAAGAAGAATCTTTTGGCATTTTCCTGACTAGGCCAGGTATGCAAAGGAGTTACGTCTCCTGGAAACTGTTGCCTCTGGAAGAAGCCTTTCCAAGTTGGAAGGAACAGAAATATGATTGGGATTTTCAGCCAGAACTGGCACTGTTGCAGTCTTGGGTAATATTTTGCTGGCACCAGGAGTACACAGAAAGTCCCAGTGTTCATCTACCAAGACCTCAGTGCTACAGTCAGATTCGCAAATATGAAGAGGTGCAATTTTGCCCAAGAGCTAGAGAACTGACTGGCCTATGATCCAAAATTATTTTCCAGGGTGGGGTTTGGTGACTTTAGCATGCCAATCCAAATCTTGCAGCTCCAATTCCATACCAAAAAGCTGCAGACAATAATAATTTTCCTGTTAGAGAGAAATACTTTGCAATTTCCCCAGACTGAGCCCAGTAGGAGAGCTAGGTATTACTAGCACCACCTGGCAGACTAACATTATGTGCCTGCAGGTCCGAGAACAAGCAGTGATACCAATACATAACCATTTTTCCAAAATGCATGGCTCTGCTACTCTACTGAGCTCCTCTGCCTAGAGGGAAATAACTTCAGAGAAAAAGGTGTTTTGGCCAACTGAGGGAAAGTAGAGCATGCCCCAACTCATCACATCCTAGTATCTAAGACAGTCCCTGACATCCAGTCTATTTACATGGTCTTCAGATACCCAAACTCACCGTATATCAGAATCACCTTTTTGCAGGGGTGAGGGCACATTTTGCCCTCAATGGAAGAGGTCAAATTTGTGAGTCAGGTCATGCGAAAGTTTTAAAGCACTTCTTCCGTCTCATTCAGAAACCCAGACACAAAAGCCAGCTCTCAAGGACATCGCTTGGCTCTGAGATATGCCCTGAAGGGCTATAGTCGGTCCAGAAATCAATGACTAGCTTGAACTGCATCATAAACACACTGTAGGCTTTTTTCACCTGTGACAGCTATATTGATGATAATTTCATATTACTTAAGTGCTTTAGACAATCGTGTGTGAGAGGATGCAATAATGTGAGAATTGTTTATACAAAACCGAGGAGCAGGTTTCAGCATTGTAGGACACGTGGCAGGTTTTTTCTCTTTGCTGATGAGTAATGCTGCCAGCCAAGCAAAGCTGCAATCCCTACAACGATATTGTATATGTATGTGTCAAGTAAACAGCACTGCTGGGAGTGATGACTGGTTCCAGCAATGTGCAGCAATCCCCTCCTTGCATGAGGCAGGAGGTAATTTTGTCTCATTCAGAAGAGAGGAGAAAAAATGGGAGAGAGTGAGGAGCAGAGCGAGAAGATGGACTTTACCTTCCCCGGGTGCTCCCACATCTCAAGTTGAGCAGGGATTTTCCCTCTCTCACCATTCATGGGGTCCCTGGGAACCCACAGTACAGCAGGCCACTTCAAGGGACAGCCCATGGAAAGCTTCAACCGCCTTGGGAAAACCAGCAGGATCTCATTAACTGAGCGAGAAGGGTGAAAGCATTTGTACCACCAGCACTAACCTTGCTCCTCTGTTCGTGTCTCCTACACTCACCCATCAGCAGGAAATCTCTCTTGCCACTGTACAAAAGAAATTACAGTCTGCTTTGTGGTGTTTACAACTTACAGCACTATGATCCTTCCTCAAACAAGGACATAGATTCTCTTAAACTATATTGCTATACAGGATCTAAGCATCACTATAGCGGAGGCATATGTATGTCTGTGAAGTCTGATAGGAATAGATCTGTATTTTTATATCTGTGGCACCTATTTCTGTCCCTTCTTACCAGTGAGCATCCTAAACACACAGAAAGTAAAAGCTGAACAGGGTTCCAGGCAAGCCTACAGGACACTCAAGGAATAAGTTTGCAAAAGATAGAATAAAAAAAAATTACTTCAAAAATCCTTTTGATTTCTTTTTTATAAAAAATATGTTGCCACTCTTAGCTGTGGTTCAAAGATTTTGTTTGAGAGTTCTTAACTGCAAGAGACAATGGCTAGACAAGCTGCTGAATTTCATCGAGTCGCTCCTTCAAAATGTTTCTGTGGCAAGAATCTGCATCCAGCCGCTCTTCAATCCAGCGTTGCGCACTAACCTCATAAGAATATGGCACACATAGCAGTCCCTTATTGCTCAATTTAATTTCCTTGTGGTTTCTGGTTAGCAAGCAATAGTCAGAAAATGCCATCTCCCTTAACTCACCATAAGTAGGGAAGCAAATTCTCTCCCCTTTATATCTTGTTTTAAAGGCAAACTCCTTCGTCTCTGCACAAACTAACTGCTTAAAAGACACTTTGATCCCCAGCATCTATCTCATACATGTGCTAAATAATGCCAGGTTTTGGTCCCACAAACAAATCCCAACAAGTGCTGTTGCGCTGTCTCCAACCTCTTCTGGCAGCCGTCAGCCCAGGCAGGGGCAGAGGAGTCGTTTCACTTACTCGCAGCTCTCAACGAATGCCGCCATCTGCTTTTACATGGTTAAACAACCCCGTAAGACTTGGTCTTAACTTACACAAGTGGGAGAGGGAAAAGTCCGGTCTGTGGTGATTTCCTTCAAGAAGGCTCAGGGGCCAAAGATCCCTCTGCACTCCCGTCCACAGCACAGATCCTTGTCCCCTAAATTGCACTGACAGTGTGAGGGAGTATGTGGTGACCTGGGACGCTGAGCTTACCCAAGCTTACAAAAAACGCAAAGAATGAGATGGAGTAGGGAATATTTTTTACTGAGATCAGTTTTGTGTCCCTGTTTCAGCCTATAGCCTCAAAACTCCATTCATCCCATGGAGAAACTAATAACAGAAGAGCAAAGATGCCCAAAACACTTCATAATTTGCCTTCAGTCTCCCCAGAGTCCTGCATAGACCTGGTTTTAGTCACCTCCCTGGGCTCCTTCCCACCAACTGCTCAGTAGTGCAAAGCTGTGTACCAACTACACCTCGTTCCTGTAGCCTCTCCTTCTGCTGGATCAGGACAGACTTCAGGTGAAGGGGCTGCCGTAGCAGCCTCGTTAAGCCATCCTCTGGACACACTGCTCAAAGAGCATCCAACACAGGAGAGATCTGAGTGACTCACTGCTCCTGAGCCAGTGCGCACCTGGACAGTGATGTCATCACACTTATCTTTTAATTCATATTTATTAATTTTCATTAATTTAATTAATTTATATTGATATTTATTAATTTCTGATATATCCACAAGTACAGGACTGATGACAGCTGGTTATCATGTGCAAGAGCAAGGGATGATAAATACGTACATAGTAACTCTGACATAATTCTCCAGAAATGCTAAAGAGTGAATAAGGGAAAAGATATTTGAGCGTTAATATTCTCTAAGTGAAAAATCATAGAATCATAGAATTTTTAAAGTTAGAAGAGATCTCCAAGATCATCAAGTCCAACCATCAACCTAACACCACCATGCCTACTAAATCATGTCCAGAAGAAATCATATATGTCCAAAACTATGTTATTGCAGCAATCCCTAGACTTTCCAGATAAGATTGGTGTTCTAAATATGCTTATTTTCTAACTTTTTTTTTGCTACAGACAGGTGACAATAATTGCATGATCATCATTACAAGCCAGATGTGGTTGCTTGCAGAACTTTTCAGCAGATGCAAGGGATAGTTAGAGGCATCATCTCCACCTCAGCAGAGCTGCTGAAATTAGGACTGGCTTCTTTGCAGGAATTTAGAGGGTATAAATACCCACAGGCAACAGGTATTTATTTCTATGCCTGCAGGTAAAAGCAAGTGGTAATAGTAATTGCAAAGCAATACATTTCTAATTGCAATAGATCACACCCTTCAAGGCTAAACTTTGAGATTAGTTTCTGAGTCCTTAAGCATACTAAACAGGTTTTCTAGCACAATACAGGATGCTTTCAGCAACATTAAGGAAGGAAGTATAAAATACCTGGTTAAAACCTTTTAAGGTTAGATGGAGAGGTAATCTCTCTCTCTCCTTCCCTCTCTATCTCTCTATTAAAAATGAGCTTAATGCTTTCACACGCAAAACTAGTGTATAAGATGCCTCAGACAAAATCTATATAAAAAAAAAAAAGGTGTTTTTTTTAAAAAAAAAATATTGGCGACTGTGAGATGTTGCCCACTGACCTTCATTTCATCACCAAGAGTTGCCATGGGACAGATTTAGCCTCCTGACATGATGGCCCACAGAGAAACAGGCATGGCGCTGGCGCTGCTGCGGCCCATCACCGTCAGGAGGGTTGAAGCACCCGTACTTCGCTGACAGTTGCACCGGGGCCAGAGCCCGGCGCCAGACAGAGTTCAGATCGGAAAGCAAGAGCTCACTTACTAAGCCAGGGTAACCTGCACTCTCCCTGGATTCCCCCAGTAATAAACAGAGAGCTGAAGCATAATTATTAACTTGGACAAGATGCTTTTGTGTTTTTGTAGGGGTTATGATACAAGCAGTCCCTTTTTGAAAACCCCAAGAGAAAGACTCTTTGAGAAGCTATATTTATTCAGTTTTATCCTACAACTGTGTGCCTTGTACACTTTACCAAGACTCTCATCCAGGACATCAAGACTTTCATTTAAGTACTTCTCTGAATTAGAAAACAATCTTCCTTCTCTTGTGTTTACATCCTCCCAATTTGCCCTTCGTACCACTGCTTATTTAACAAGCTTAGCTGAAATGCCTTTGTCCACTTTTGGTTTTTGCTGCGCTCCTTCAAACATTTTTTTCTGAAGAACTCATCGTCTAGAAAACTGGGACCTTGTAGCAACTATGAGAACACCATGACTCAAAACCAAACCACCTTAATGTGGAGCACAGACCTAATACTGCGCACTCCCCTTCTCTGCTATGACTTCTGTGAGCTCTCTCATTGTATCTCACATGGTGAGAGATTCCTGAGGTATTGGGCTTTTTTTCAAGAGAATGAATGGTGAATCACGGCAACCTCAGGCTGAGCCAGGAAATAGCTTAGCTTACAGGAGAAAATGTCAACTGACCTCTGCCTCCCAGGAAGCGCTCTCAGATGTGAACCAAAGGGGAAGAAGGAGCCAAGATTGTAATAGAGGCAAAAGGGATTTTACTGTCCAACTGGCTTCTGCCTTTGCCCTCTCATGCCCTTCTTCTACCATTTGGTGAATTATCTCCACCAAAAGTGTTTCTATATTCAAGCATATGATTTTTAGAGGAAACACTGGAATTTCTATGGAAAGTACACACTCATTGCAAAAAATAAAGGGGTACCTAATCAAGAATCTAATTTCCCATTGGATTGCAAATTTTCACTCAGACCTACTCAGGCCTTGTTGATGGCTCTCAGATTAGGCTTTGGATGGATTTCTTCAGGCTACATATGAAAGGGATCTATTTACCATGCAGAGTCACAGAGTGTCAGTGCACCACCACAGCAACCGCATCGCCCTTCTGGATCTGGCCCAGGTTTGTCCTCCAGCCAATGTGCAGGCAGGGGCTGCTCTGCATCTTCCAGACACCTCAGGGGGACCTGTGATGGAGAAATAAATGCTCTTCACCTCACTGATGACATCCAGAGAGATGAAGGGGGAAAACCTGGAGGAAAAGGAAAGGCCAAAACCTTCAGCATTTTGGGTTGGCCTGGTGCAAACAGTTGGTGCAATCAAGTCATTTCAAGAGCCCCCTTCCCTCTGGTCATCTCTACAGCAAGTGGCAGCAGCTGCCAGCATGGGCAGCATCCATCATTGCCATGGGGCAGGCACATATTGCCCTCTGCTTCTCCTCCACCTCCTCTTGGGCAATGGGCATTACTCATTCCTCACCCACCATGGCAATTTGCAGATGTTAAATTATACCCAGGAGAGCCTATCAAATACAAGAGAAGCCAAATAAGAGTTATAGCTCAGAAATTTATATTAAAAAAAAAAAAAAAGAAACAAACAAGGAAACAGCTATAAAGGCTATGGAATTAAAACAATGTCTTTCCCCAGGTTCATGCTGAGCTCTAGGTGCATGCAACATTTCATGCAAATCAGATGTAATTTATTGTGTGATTTGTTTCTTCAATAAAAAAGTGAGAATACGGAGAACAATAATTTTCCTACATTTTAGCTACACATTTCTCCATAAATAGAATAACTATTATAATGACTTCTTGTATGTGCCTGTAGAGTGATTGCCTCTGCGTGAAACACAGGGAGATCATTTCTGTGTTATGCCCAGGATGCTTCACAGAGTTCAGTCGTAAGTGTATGTGTGTATGTGCGCAAATACGCATGCACACACGTATGTTACTAATAGATAGTACTACATACAAGTATATGTATAGTATACGATGTATGCTATATGATCCGTATAATTGTATGTGTGCATGTATATATCAACCATTTTGCTCACGTTTTTCCTCTTGTCCTGAACCACCAAATCCCTCAGACAACAGGGCGGTAATCCAGCTTCTGGTGACAAAGATAGGGCTACGGCTGCCATGCACTTCGCAAAAGTAAAGACTTTTCCACTGCAAATGAGAAACGTTTCATTACTTGCTATGTGGGCATCTAGGAGTCGTCGGATCCGAAAAACATCCAAAATTAGCAATACCTGGTGAGCAAATATAATGATGTCAATATATAAAGTGCAGGGGTGTTGCTAACTGAAGACATTGCAATACACAATTCTTTTCTGTACCTCCTAATATCTCACAACATAAAGGTCAGCATGGTGAGTCCTTCAGTTGAAAAATAACTACTGATGAGTAGTTATTCACTGGGGTATAAAATGTGACTGCATGATAGATAAGACATTATCACAATGTTACCTTCCAAGGGGAAAAGCAAAGCATTAAATTTTTTTTCTCAAATGCATTTTATTCAAATTACTGCTTTTTAATTACAAAAATAATGTTAAACTGAGGCTTGGGATAAAGCAATTCCAGGGGACAAGCACTTGTGTGTATATCTTCTAGAAGAAACCTTATACAGAATGTTGGGAAAACAGGCATAAAAGAGAACAAGATGCAAAGTTATGAAAAGCAGGAGATGCCTATTCCACCTGTAAAATGGACCAGTAAGCTTAGAAACACATGTGCACGTACACAATGTATATGTGTGACAATAAATTTTTATAATAAGGCTACCTGGAATATAGAAGTGAGAAAAATAGGTGGATAAATTACAGTGAACTTCTGATATTATAATATATTAAAGTATTTTATTACAAATAATTCCGTGGCACGCACTTAGAAAACCCGGGTTGGGTGTGACGTTTGGGAGGGGGAAGTTATTCTGGTAAAGTAGAGCAGCTATTTTCCCAGCTGAATAGTAATGGGAGAATAATAAATTCTTGATTGCATTTTCTTGCTTTTTGACATTGTGTTTTAGATTTGTCATTTGTATATATTAATACATAATCAGCTTTGCAATAAATTCTGTTTGGGAAACCATTTCTTGATGGTCTTGATAGATTTGTACATAGAAGTATAAAGGTAGACATCAATAACAGGCTTATTCAAGATGTAAAAATGAAGAACTTAACCAAGAATACTGGATTTCTTTGTAAGTTTAGCAAAAAAAAAAAAGAGGAATTTGGAGTTAAGCAAGTGACAGCACATAAAAAACACCACTAACATTTGCTCCGGACCCAGTATTTCAGTTTACTTAAAAAAAAAGGACCATGATCAGGCAATGCAAGAATATTGATAATTATGTTTTCCATCTGGGAGAAGAGTCAGTGTCGTGCCAGGTCTGGAAAAGAGAATCACCAGCTGTACAAGTGAAAGGCAGTATATGAGCCACTTTCAATTCCTACGGCAAATCTCTTTCCTGGTTCTTTCATCTCCCCTTTACCCTCCTCTCTCTGATAGTGGGACCTCCCAGATGCAGACACAAAAGCAGCCCCGGATGTTTTGAATCATTCCCATTACCTGCTGCTCATAGCATCTGATACTGAAACCTGACCCATCCTACTCACAAGTACAAGGCACATAGAAATTGTGCTTGTCTCTTTCCAGTGATGAGCCAGACTTTTCTGCTCCTTCTTTCATCTTCACTCCAACACATGATGTAGGTTTGCCCCTTTGCCCCAAGAGTGTTCACACAGGTTAAAACTTTAACGATTTCAGACTTGGAGAAGTCTGGTCTTCTCCACACCTCCACAAAATCACACTCCTTATCGGGATCTTGAGAAAACCCATCCAGATAAAAACAAGGCTTCAAGTCAAGGCTTAAGAAGTTGCTGTCTGCAAGAAGCCTAAATGAGTAGCTTCAAATAGACATGTAACTTTTAGATGACCAAAACAAAGCTGAATCTCATCTTAAATGCCCAGTCCCTCAACTGGAAGATACCTGCAGCCCCTGGAGATCTAGTAAGGTGCTAGAGGCTCATGAGGCCTGGTCACTTGGCATCTCCCCTCAGGAGCTCACGGCTGCCAGGAGGTGACACAGGAATGAGAAATCCATCTGCCACTCCCCTACGCCAAAAGCAGGTCAGCACAGCACCTCCTTGCCTTTTTACGCCCCTAAACTGTCTTGGGGTCAAGAGCAGAGCAGGTGATATCGCTTTGCTTGGTTTCTGGGGCAAATCCCCAAAGTGCAAGGAGTTTTCCCCTTCGCGGCATTGCTCTGCCAACTACTTGGCGTAATATCACTCAGAGAAGGGCAAGCCTTTCACAGTCAGGAGCCAAGTCAGCTTTTCTCTCGTTCACACATTTTGCAAACAGACGAAGATTTTCTTCAGTATCTTTGCTATCTGAAATTTTTCACAAAATATATATGCAGTGCCTGTGCAAGGATTATTGCATGTGTTAAAAATTTGGAATTCCAGCTCTTGCAATGGTGTGTCCTGCACACTGCATTTTCATAGCTTGATTGGGGCAGTACGACTGTGAATTGTATTAACCTTGACAAGGGCCAAGTCAAAATTTGCTTCCTGGCAATAATTGACAGTGTGAGCTGAAAATTCACCACTTTGTTGGAACATTTATGCCAGCAAATTGGTTTTCAGGTGTATTGCTGGTTTTCAAATACTCCGGTAATAAGGAACATATTAAACATCTAGACTGATTTATAGGAAACGAACCCAGAACAGATGCTGCTACGTCAGCCCAGGCTTATTTGCTAACAGAATATGAACAGAAATATTTTACACCAAACTTGAACAGTGTATGTGACAGGATACCTCCGTCCATCTCTCTCAATGCAGATGGTTTTCTTATGAAGCAATTTCTAGGTCTCAGGCTGAACTCTTTGTTTTCTGGAAAGAAAAAGAGAGGGAAAAAAAAAAATCAATCTGGGGGCTCCAATAGCTGGTAGACATTTTTATGATCGCTACATTGCAAGTATGTATTCAGAGGGATTTTTCAACACTCCTGGAGTAGTAGTAAACAACTTCTTTACTGCCTGATAATGCAGAGATACTTACTTTCATCAAAATAAATCTTGAACAGGTTTCAGTACTCCTCCAAAATGAGAGGTTCAGGGACTCGGACAGGAAGACCTTGGAAAGAAATGATACTTTATTGATTTACTTGGGTAACTATTTTCTTGGCAGTACTTAGCATGGGTGCAAAACACCTATTATGTGCTGACTGTAATTTTTTATAGCCCTCATTTAAAATGATGAAGTGGTTATTCCATGCTTGGTAGGGCTTTGTATGTTTTGTCAGACACAAGCCTGCTTCCAAAGGCTGCACTGAGCATTCAGCCTCAGATTTTCTGCTGCCTTTCAGACTGTGTTTGAGATTTTATCTCCATACACTTGAAAAAGCATGCCTTCCCCACTTGTGTCCCCATGAAAATGTGTCCCTATTCCACTCACTACCTTTGCAATTAGTAGGAATTATATATCCCCTATATCATATTCACTACAGAACAAACTTCTCCATTTTCTTTCCCACAGTGGATACTTTCCATACAAATCACAGTAAGTAACAAAGGGATTTGGGAAGCAGCTCTCCATTTTCTCAAGGAATTATCCAGAAGGAAACATTAGCATATGTCTGGGGCAGAAAAAAAGTCTTGGAAGTCATCAATTTTAATTCTATGGATGATCAGTCCAAACTTATTTAAAAAATTAATCCCTCTTCCCCAAATGCTGGGGTCACTGTCATTAACTAAAAGAGAGGATGCATGCAGACACCATTCAGACAGGTCCCTGTCTGTCCCTGTGTCTCCCCAGCTTGGAAAGGAATAGGACCACCAAGGGACCAAATTGTTAACCTGTTGTAAAGTTAACATCCCAGCTCACGTTAGTGATAATCTGAATGCCCCCCACAAGCCCTTTCCATTGGCACAAAAGGAGCATCGTTTGATGGGATCATGCATTGTCACCTCTTGCAGTTCAGGGAAGTCTCAGGTTGTGCCATAGGGACAAGACGCAAGCAGAAGGCAGTTTTCACTTCCCAGGATTTTGAAATCTTTCCCTGCCTGTATCAGAAGGATGCTGTTGTATAAGGGAAGGGAACAAATCACAAGAAAGACAAAGATCTCCCCCTTGTAACAAAGGGCCCATCACCCCACCTCTGGTGTACATCTGAAGTTCAAGTTCGACACACAAAGCTTAAAATCATTCCTTACTAGCCCCAGTCAAATATGTATGACAGTGAGATGTTTATCAGCACAAGGACATCATCCTTGTCTCCTCATCACCAGTGAGATCTGTATTCAGCAGGTATTGGCTGTTCGGGGTAAGGGCTCTTTGGCTGGACCTGACCTGGCCAAACTTAAGCTAAGGTCAGTCAGGACTGGGATCATTTTGCACCTCCTCTCTTTCTGGCTTTGACCATCAATTCCACTATGAAGCTGAGAAAGCTTTCAAAGAAACCTACTGCATCTCAATTAAAGAAGCTGTTGAGGAGGTCATGGATTAGCTCTGATCGTCATCACCGTTGGCTCCACAAACGAATACATTCCTTTGTTTGCTTTCCTGGAAACAGAAGATAGGAAACTGAATGACAAAACCAAAACATGGGTTAAACATTTGAGTGGAAAACAGCAGTAAGAAGAGATTTTGCCCTATAGGCAACCAAAGTCCACTTACAGTGAGATCAGTGAAAATACAAGACACCTAATACGGGGTCAGGTGAGATGTTACTCAGTAAGTATTTTACATTGCAAATGTTATACAGAGAGATAAAACACTTGATTAACTGATTCTGGCAGCCTGGCACAGTACAAAAGAAAAATTAACATATATCCTACAATCCTCAGCAATTACAGTGTACTTAATCTGGATTTTTTTTTTAATAATATAAATGTAAAAAATTATTTGAGAGTGAAATCATTAACGACAAGACGACAGAATTATTAGTAAGCCAGGGCAAAGAGAATTAGTCAGTAGATACCAACATTACACACTCAGATGCTAGTAGTGACTCCTTGAAATTACAGCTGACAGCAGAAGGTTGAAGCCGGTGCTCTGCATAAACCTGAGTACTAATACACAGAGGAGAAGTTTTTCTACAGACTCACTTCATGCTTCTGCTAAACCATGACAGTTTGCCTACCAAAAGTGCCCAGCTTTGGGCCGGAGGGAGCTGCCTGGTGAGGCTCTCTGGCATTGCTCCCTGAGATCAAGGAGCACCCACACGGATGCTTTTTGTGGAACCGCAGAGGTAACAGTCAGATATGCCCAAGGCAGGAATTTGGGGCTTACATGTTCTCTCAGCCCACTCAGCCACGCTAGGCATCTCAAACTTTGCCCTCCTGCTCATTTGTGAGAGCTGATGGAGAGCCAAACCCCCACTGCTCTCTGGGGTGACAGGACTCACACCTGGAAGTCATCTATTCCTCCTGCAGGGATCATCTGCCCTCATGTAGCTGAGGAGTTAATACTAACTGTATGGTTGATTACAGCAATTATTACAAACACAATGTCTAATGAAGGCAAAAGTATGGTAAAATAATTCAACTTAATTATGACATTCACATTTCAAATCATGTTTCACTTATTCTGTGTGAAAGATGAAAAATTCCTCCTGAAATGGAACAAGTCTAAATTTCCTCTGCATTTCCCCAAGGGAGAGTTCCTGCAGTGGTGAAGGGAATAGGGGAATGTGTTTATGAAGCATCAGAAGGCGAGACTACATAAGGCACCCAGGTTGGGGGGGGTTTGGCCCATCCACAGCCTTTTATTTTTGCAGGTGACTTTCCCTTCTGTCCTAGCGCTCTCACAACTGGGCTGGACATCTCAGAGGGGTCCAAAAGGCAATGAGGACCCCAGAAAAATTCCCAGGTCTCTTAGCCCCGTGTTATTTCACACATTCAAACCAACTTCTTCACAACAGCATCACTCAGTAGGGTCTCTTCAGACTTCCTTGTAACAGCAAGCATGACACTGAGGTTCCAAGGGCAGTCTGCATCTTCCACTACTTGAAGCACTCCTCCTTCTCCTTTGCTTCCCTAAGCCCATGCATCTGGCCCAAGTCACTTTTAATACACAAACAGCAGTCTCATTTTAGAAGTTTGTAACACGTACTTGCACATAAAATATTGGCTGCAATGGAAGAGGCGAGTTTCGGGCTGGTGCATTCGTCACAGAGCTCAAAATTCCAGCTGTATCGATTTGCTCGATTCATTTTACAGTGCTGTTTTCATTAGCTAATCCTGGGGAGTTTGCTGCACTGCATCTATTAAGTACACGCTCACGCACACATACACATTCAGAGTGGGAGAGGACAGATTTCATTAAGGTGCACCACAGATGGGAAGGTATCCAAGTCACTTCCAATATATTATATTAGCCAAACCGGAGGTTTTTCCTTAGAGTTCACACAGTTCATGGTTAAAGCTTTTCTCTTCATGGCCTGAGTCCCACACTACAGTATGTGCTTCATGATCACTGCCTGCTAGCTGGGAAATATTTATGCTACACTTAAACGTAAGCATGAAAATTTTTTTTACAAAATACATGGTAAGAGCACCTGGTTTGCTCTACTTTATGTCAATATGAAAGTGCTTTTCACTGAAGCCCCTTGCTTTATTCACTGTAACAGCTCAGTGGGAATCTACAGGGTTAACCAAGAACCTGTGTATGAATGGATGCTCTTCACATAACCTGAAGCCATGAAGTCACCAATGATAACTTAGGGATGGCTACTGTAGCGTTTTGTCATCCCTGGGAACACACGTGCAGGCACATGGCACGTTGTAAGAATGAAGATAACCTAATTTTAAGCCAAAATTGCTTAGTACACACTTCACAGGCTCCAGAACCCATTTCTGTGATGGGTACCCAGCACTCCCTCCTGCCAAAAGCCACACTGACAGTTTGCAAAGCGCCTGGTCTTCTACAGCACCAGCAACGGCAGCAGAACTGAACTGTGGGCAACCACCCCCAGCCCCACCACAGCCTCCCTGGGTGGCGGCAGCATTTCCCCACCTTGTCCTGCCCCTGCTCCACTTCCCAAATTGTGTGAGCCCTGCCTCTGAGATCAGGCAGTGAGGCACAGCCACGGCATACCTCCAGAGCTGCTGGTGTCTCTCATGCCTGATAACTCTCGTCAGGGGAAACAAAAGCTCTCGGGCGCAGGCAGGATTTGAAATTACAGCAATATACGTAAGCAGATGGGAGCCATCCTCCTTTACAAAGCAAATTCTAGCCAGCAGCCAGTGTTACCAGTGTCTGAATAACGTGATGACAGTGTCCAGAGGAACACTTACCAGACCATTAGTTGTTCTGTGTAATAAATCACACCCCTTTGAAACTCCCTGGGTGCTATAGCAGGGTGTCATACAAACGGCAGAAATACCAGCAAGGCCCCCAGGACAGCAGGATGGAGGAGTCAGCCCAGCACTCCATGCAAATATTTTTCTTTCTCAACATCCTCAGTGCCATATGCAAGTCTCTCTATCACACCGTTTCTGCACAACCAGGGTCCTTCTCCTGCATCCTTTGCCCACCTTAGGACTTGTCTGATCTGTCGCCCAACACTGACTCTTCATATTACCCCTGACACCCTCCCCAGTCCCTCCATCACTGGGAAGAGGCTCCTAACCAGAGACCAGTCCTGGGGCCTCATCCCCAAGGAGCCCTAAGACACTCATCCAAATTTTCCAGTGTGGAATTTCACATACCCTTTAAATAAACTACGTGATGACATTGCTTTCATTATTCACACAGTTCTGCCCAGACATGACTGGCCCCGTGAATTTACCTTGCTGTGTGAGGTACTTACAGGCAGCAGTAGTAGGTACCGCAGGATGCTCTCCTTGGTGGGAAGATGAGCAGAGTGGGAAAGCCGGCTGGTAGGGCCTTGAAGCAAGTACATTTTTCCCAAAAGGTGAATCAGTATTTCTTTTCTGAAGTGACCTCAGCTGAATAAGTCATTAATTCAAGAAAGGTGCAAAGAATAAGCCGTGGGATTTTAAAATGCTGCTCAGGCACACGAAGTACAGAAATGCCTGTGTCTGCTTACAGGATCTATGTTACTATGGATGGGGACAGTGCACATAACTGTGACTGTAAAGTGGCAATATTTTCCAGTAACTCACAGGTAGGAGTTTTTGAGGACTTATGTTTACCCTATATGTAGAAAAAGTAAGTGCAGTCAACTCATAATACTCACTGGGAAACGCAGACTTTTTATTCATTCATAGTATTTGGAAAGATGCTTCATTCTTATAAAATCCACATTCACCTAGGGCAGTTTTCAGACCATTCACAGTTGTCTGAGAATGAAGCCTTGGAAAATTGCTACAGGGCAGAGAAGGATTGAAGATGCATAGGCTCCCTAGCAGTCGAGATTCTGAATTACATCACTGTTCCATAAATATATTCATTTTATTCATGTTCATTCCTGAAAGAATTTACTGCACCAAGGATGTCATCTTGACTATGCATCTTAGAATTGATCATTTCCCCAATTAAGCTGTTCGGGCCTCAGACTTAAAGAGCTGTCACTGCTGCTGCAAGCTGATTTATCTCCTGGTGACGGGCAGAGCTCCTGACCAAAAATTATTAATGACAGAGCTTCTTTTTTTGAAATAACCTTAACCCGAGCATATATCTTTTTAGTCACATTAATATCTGAACACATACCCCCAATTCTTAGCCAGGTGTTAAATGGATGTAAAATCCTAAACCTTAGTCTTTTAATACAGAGCCTTTCAATTGAAGAATAAGAGGTTAATCCAGCCCTGTTCAGTGCCAGGTTGAACAGCAACTGCTGCCATTTCATGGGAAACACAGGCTCTGAACAGGGCTTTGGTTTAGAATCATAGAACAGTTAGGGTTGGAAGGGACCTTTAAAGGTCATCTGCAAGGAGCAGGGACATCTCCAACCAGATCAGATTGCTCAGAGCTCCAGCCAGCCTGGCCTTGAATGTTTCCAGGGATGGGGCATCAACCACCCTTTCTGGGCAACCTGTGCCAGTGTTCCACCACCCTCCTTGTAAAAAATTTTTTCCTGATGTCTAGTCTGAATCTACCTCCCTCTATTTTAAAACCATTACCCCTCAGCCTATCATAACAGGCGTGGATGAAGAGTTTTTTATCGCTCTGCTTGCTGAGCAGCTCTCACCCCACAGTGCCCTGGAGCTCCTCATTGCGAGGCGTGACTTCCACGGGCTGGTCAGGGAAAGGATCCCCTCCAACAGAAGGCGGCACAAAGATTAAAAACAAGTGTCCACTCACCAGTTCAGGACAGTTATTTCTTTTTAAGCCTCCTTTATGGTTTAACATCACTCCCACTGAAGTCAACAAGGAGTTCTGCCATCAGCATTAGCAAGGCAAGAAACAGATCTTTCATCAGCATGGTTTTGTGACCATTGCTACAGCAACTGAGGCCCATTGCACTGCCCTGACCAAGAGGACTTTATTCCATTTAAATGCTTAGCAAATTTTAATGTAAAATAAAGGGCACCATTTATGAGGGTTGTTGCATATGCAAAATGGCTTGGGTCCATATGAAGACTTGGATAGCAGGGTCCTGACCTGATTGAGTTTTCTGGTACCGTGAAAGCATAAAAGAATATAGGCACAAACTCAAATAAAATTTCCTCTGATTTAAATGACCCTAAAATCTTTTGCATCTTAAAAATACCCTTCACAAATACCAGTGAGTGTAAGATACATCCCATTTGCTGAGCAGTTCTACAATTTTCCAGATATGTGTCAAAACTTCCACTTAAACTTTTGTTTTAATTAGTTTAAAAATTCATCCAAATGTTTAAAAGTTTTAAACAGCTAAGTATCTTTCTTATTATTCAGTCCTCTTATTATTCATTTTCAAAAGGCCCTCTGACACCTATCAAATCTGATAGACGGAGCAGTGATTTCTCTCAGGCAAGTGTAAATCTTACACCACTTCCCACATGATATTACTTTCCACATGTCTGATGGCTCTGGAAACAAGTAATCAAATTAATAGGACTATTTAACTTTCATTCATATCTTAGCTGCCACCATAAATTTCAACCGTCAGAAGATGGTAAAATGTTAGTTTTGCTTTATTTGGAGGAGATATTCATTTTCACAACTTCTGCCTTATTAAATCCAGCAGCTTATTTCTTGGGTAAGACAGTATGATTCACGCTGACAGCAATTTCAATAACCACTCCAAACCTTTGCTATTTACATTTGGTTTTGTGAGCAGGTCATATTCCCAGCATTAAAAGTTTATGATGATTTAATAGGGAGATTGTAAATATAATCTACCTGGGTCTGAAAACTTCAGTGGTTAAAGAAATACAATGAGAACCAAAGGGAGCAACACAATTCCTCAGCTGATCCATGGAGTTCTTCCTTGGCAACATCTATTACTGGGAACATATCAAAACTGTCCTCTGCTCTGAGCTGACTTCTCACTGCCTATTGCAGCAGGTTCATTATGTCATTATTCATCTGCAAAACACCCAGTAGTCTCAGCCCAGGATATGTAAGGGATCACATTACTTCACAGAAACAAGTTTTGCCGTCTTCTCTTCTGCTGTGGCTGAATGGAAATAGCACAGGGTGACTGCTGGTCCAGGGCTCAGGAACTGGGAGTATGATGAAGGCAATGCAGAAGTCATCAATTACTGCAAATTTATGAGTTTTCACTCCTCAGACGAGGTGTAGGAATAGTCTGCCTGTGAGCCTCTCTCAATTGCAGACCGAAATTTTAAAATTTCAACTGCTGTGAACCACACCATTTGTTCCCCACTGCCCATTCCAAGGGAAGGGCACAGTTTCAACCTACCTGCCCTTTGCACATTTCAGTACAACATTACACAAGGGTCTTTCCTTTCTTTCCCCTTCAGCCTCCATCCAAATATACAAACCATTGCCTCAAGAGGAAAAGCAAAAAAGAAAGTATGTGATGGTTACTGTCAACATTGCTTCACAGAACTTGTGGAAGGCAACTGAAGACCATGGCAGGTCTGCGTGACATACCCAGTAGCATGAACAAAACAGTATCTCATCAGTTTTAGACAAATATCATGAAACATGTAAAGTGAATTTTGGTTGTAGTGAGGACCCTGTGCAGTGACTAAATAGATCAAAACTCACTTCTCAGAGTTGAAAGCTGCTTAAGCTGTTCTGCATTCAGTCGTAATAAACAGTTTGCAAAAAAGATTACTGGTCTTGTGACATGATAGTTCGGCATTTGCAACTTAAAATTACATTGGACATTTTGCAGCTTTATGATATTGCAAATTCAGGCTTGGTTGGCTATCCATTATCATCTTACTTCTTTCAAAATTACTGCTTCCCAGCTTCCTTCTTCCTCTTGGAGATATGTGTTTCAGATTATTTTCCCTCAGATTTATTATCCTGCAGTTTTCCGGGATGAGTCTCTGTTTCTATAAAAACCCCTGCATACCTTCATAATCTTTTTAGGTCTCTTTTTATTATCTCATTTTCTCTCTAGTCCTCCTAATTCAATATCCTCTGAATTTTGTAATCATGCTCTTCTCACTTTTTTTCTTTTAGATCATTAATGACAGTATTTAAGACAACCTCTCCCTACACCACTCCTAAAGTACTGCATGATCATAATAATGCTTAGCTTTTAGAATGCACAATCTATCCATAACTCACAAAGCATTTCATATGTCAAGTAAATGCTGTTACCCCATATTACAACTGAAGATGCAAATCATGCAGGCTCTCACAAAAGCTGGTTTTCTTTCCTCATACTTCATCTACAGTCAAGGGACAGAGAGATACAAACTTCTCCAGAGCCCTTTTTGGAGCAGGTAAATAAGCTTTCTACTTTTAACAGCCCTTTAGGGGACCCCAGCCCCTATACAGGGAGTCAGGAAGACTCTGGAAAATACCCCTGGGGAAGCAACCTTGACAATGAGAGTTGGGACCCGAACCAAGCTCAGTCCACTCTTTGCCAAGTGGAGTGTACCGCAGGTCTCCGTCCCTACTTGGCACAAGGGCAATTTTCTACATTGAGAAACTTAGGCATGGACAAGAAAGAAATAATTCCCCGGGTAAGTTTTGGGGAAACCCTCAGTATTTTTCCCAGATGAAAAACTGAAACTTTTACTTCCAGTTTTCAATAAAAAGCTGTATAATGGTGATGTGAAAGACTTTAATATGTCTCCACAGAGCACTGGCTCTGGCTTCCTGGACCACCAGTGGTTCATTGGCCACAGGCTGGGAAGCACTGACAGTTGATGGTTTCTGCGATCTACTCAGTTTGGGGAGAGGTTCAGAGAAGCCTCATCCCCATACACTGGTCCAAAGGCTCATACCACCTGTTTCAGAGGTAGTCCAAACTTCTCAACAGTTCCATTCTCCTTAGAATCATAGAATGGTTAGGGTTGGAAGGGACCTTCAAAGGCCATCTAGTCCAATCCCCCTGCAAGGAGCAGGGACATCTCCAACCAGATCAGGTTGCTCAGAGCCTCATCCAACCTGGCCTTGAATGTTTCCAAGGACGGGGCATCCACCTGCTCCAGTGTTCCACCACCCTCTTCGTAAAAATTTCTTCTGCATATCTAATCTGAGTCTACCTCCTTCTATTTTAATAGCATTACTCCTTGTCCTTTCATAGCAGGCCCTGCTGAAGAGTCTTCTATCTTTCCTGTGGGCCCCCTTGAGGTACTAGAAGGCCACTATAAAGTCTCCCTGGAGCCTTCTCTTCTCCAGGCTGAACAGCCCCAACTCTCTCAGCCTGTCCTCATAGGAGAGGTGCTCCAGCCCTCTGATCATCTTCGTGGCCTCCTCTGGACTCATCCCAACAGGAAGGAACAGTGCCTTTCCATCTCCCACCGCTGCCCTTGCCAGGCACAGGGGCACAGCTGGCTGTCACTCCACCTGAGGCTTCCTGCCTGGCTGGGGCACACAAATAGCTGTGCATTTTTAGGGGAGAGGAGCAGACCATCCTGCCTCTGCCCCTCAAGGTGAAGGTGGTTTGCTAATCTGTCAACCAATCCCACCATTTCAAACCATCTTTTGTTCTGAGGTACCATGTACCCACAGCTCCCACATAAATTCAGCTGGGCCAGCTGCTGCCAAAAGGGTGTTGTATGGGGCAACCAATCAGATCTGAAGACAGTCAAAATAAGAAAACCCTTTTTGAAAGTCACGGCCTAAAAATTCTTCACCTGAGCACTGTGTTTCGTTCGTAGTTTTGGGGACAGTGCCTCAGGTAGGAAAAGAATACACGGAAAGATGCATTTGTTTCAATCAGAAGTATCATCTGGTGGTCAATGTCTATATCTCCTTCAAAGAAGATACAAATAGTAAGGTAATATTCTCAACAGCTTTCCAGGGTTTTTTATACAAAAAAAAAAAAAAAAGTAGAGAGATCTAAAAACCCAATCACCACTGTTACTTTCTCCTGCTATTTCAGTTTGGACACATCCTTTGGATTAGTAGTAAGATGTTATTTACTGCCTGGTGTTAGGGGCATTCTGGTTAGCAGCAGTGACGTATTATAGGTATTTTTCAAAGGTAGAAGGATGTTTGCCTCACTTTTTTGGCCAAATTTCACTCTGAATGATTATATTCTGAATGCCTAAAGTGTCAAAGGCTTTATTTGGCTAAGATATTAGTTTCTTGCCATAAAACTACAGTGTAATTTATTTTTTTTTTCACAGTTAAACAGCTGCCATTATCCACATGAAAGGTAGCTCTATGTTGCTGATCAATGAAATAAATTATTACCTCATACTCCCATCAGCATATTTATGGAAGTTACATCCATGCTACTGATAGCAAGACCATAGGATAATTTTTTCATTTACTTCATTTAAGGTGACCCATGTCAACAGTCACCCTGTCAGGAAGTTACTCTAACAATCCAAGCCCACAATGAGCTGCAAACATGCAAGAATGAAGGAGTTTTCATTCCCCGCTATGTTTAATTAAGTAAAAATCTGTAGGGAACAAAGCTGACCAGAAACCTCTTACGACAGGGCCATGGCTAGAGCATTGGCTCCATACATATCCTTTCTTCTCTAAAAACCTAGACAACCGGCTCCCACTTGCAAGAGCATAACATGGGACAAGAGGATTATCCATCACAATTCCAACGCAATTCTCTGATAATGGTAATAGTGTTCCAGTGTTAGAAGTGATAGACTTACATAATTAGCTGCAAGTGCTATTTCTGTGTGTGTAAGATCTTTTAATTATTTCCTTTTTAATTATTTTAAATTACCTAATAACTCTTTGGCAAAGAGGGATGCATGGGAGGGAGGTAGGGTGAGCCCGCCACCGTTATGAAAGCTTTTCAAGAGCTCTATTATGTGCTGCAAGCATCTGACGCTGTAGCATGAGTCACCCACAAAGTCTTGAGCCATCAAGTAATTAAGGTTCCTTAATACAGAGTGGGAGGGGAGGAAGTAATATCATTTGTCGTTATGATCAGTCACATTCCTACAAGTATATATCATAACTGTTTTATAAATGGATTATTAGCAAATCAGATTACAGCACTTATTATTTCTCCCAGCATTTACTTTACCCATGTGCTGCGGAGTCATCTGCTGCCCAGTGCTACTATACCTCTCCTCCCTCTGGATTCTTCTCTCTTTGCTATCCCATACACATACACAATCATTTACGTAAACTCACCTAGGACAGGAAAAAAAAAACAATAATAGCTGCTATCAACACGTCAAAGCAAAAAAATATTGCTAGTTGTCACTCGGAAATCTTTCTGAATGGATAGCTGTACAGCAACCTAGGTACAACAAGGGGGTCATAACCCAGTTCTGAGCAGAACTGTGAAAGAGGAATTCACAACACAAAGCCATCTCCATGCTGGCAAGCAATCTCAGAAGAAAGGACAAGAATTGGCAGGCCTGAAAAGAAAACCACCTTTCTCACCGCTACTGGAAAAAACAGAACTGTTAGGTAAGACATGTTAGGTAATTTTTTTTTTCCTTTCTAATAAAGACCAGGCCCAAGAGAGCTAGATTATTCCAGAAAAAAAAATCAAGGGCAGGACAAAGTGAAACAAGAGCCAATGAAAGGAGCAAAGTGGAGGGGCAAGAATTAAAACAAACTAAAGAAAAACACAGGTCAAATCAGAGGCCAAATTTACTACACAGTCAGTGAAATCTGTTATAATTTTCAATAGTGCCCATAGGATTTAACAGTCCTGAGGAAGTGTAATTATTGTGCCAGTTGTAAATTTTCACAAAAAGAACAGAGAATTAGATGTTTCTGGCTTGCTGGTTTACACACCCTACAAAATTCATTAAACTCATCAAGCCAAAGCCTGAAATGGTACAGAACACAAAAGGTAAAGCAACGCTGCTCCCCTTCCCAGCACTGTAAAAGACAACTTCCACAGCAATTTACTAAAGACTAAAGGAAAGATTTGGGGGTAAAAAAAAATGGGTTGTGAGACCACTGTTCTCCTGCCAATTCTCCAATCTTGCTTTTGCCATTTCCAGAAAAAAAAAGCAATTGAGAAAATTACACAAATACCAAAGCATTGCTTGTGTTGGATCTGCTCTCCTCCATCTTGTCTTTGTCTCAACTGCATCATATGCACATTAAGGCAAAAATCCATCTTTCCACCCATAAATAGAGCTGCCATATACATTTAAAGACACGGTGATATATCAGCAACAAAAAAAAAGAAGCATCAAAGGGGGAATGTACACACATGTCCTGGTCACACAGAAGGACTGTTGGTTTCCACTTTGCACTCCTGCCTCTCCAGGCTGGACAAAGATTTCCCATGTTCAGCTCTGCGACTAGCGCTGCTGACAAGAGGAACAAAAGCCTGGCGCAGCCTGATGCACTGACCCCAGCCATGAGGAGAGACCTGTGGATCCCACCAAGCCGGCGTTTCCTTGGCTTGTGGCCCAGAGGCTTGCAGGGCTCCCTGCAAGGGGCACACTGGAGGAGGTTGCTCAGCGTCCGATCATTCGCCTTCATGGAAATTTTGCTTATGATTTTGAGGAGTGTGGTCTCTGGCTGGATGGATTCACAAGTGTCAGCATCACATGTTCACCTCTCCGGGAGAATGTGACTCAAAAGTGTAATTACATCTCCTCTTCTCCCATCCCAGTTATTCTGAAGATGATGGCTGATATTTTGCTGGCTGAAAAGCATGGGTTTGTCCACAAATACTTCCTGCAACACTGGCTCTGTCCCTCAGTAGACTGAGTTTGATTCTCTTTAAATATTGCTATGGTACCATTTTAATCAATAATTACACACAAAGCAGAGCCATAAACCCCCTCTAAAGTGAGTTCCTCGCACTGGTGCTGAAACAATAGCATACGCATATGGTATGGGCAAATGTCTCAACTCTACTCTCTCTAAGGTGCTACTTCACAATGTTAAACCTATAAAACTCAATCATACTCTAGCCTGGGAGAAAAATTCAGAGAAAACTCTGGAGGAGTCAATTTATTTGGAAGTTAACCAGACATATTTCAATCTCGATTGGACATTTTGAGACACAACATAAATTTTTATATAGGTTATTTGATTCTCACACCTCATAAATTAAATAGAATCATCTCTGATATATCTGCTGCCTGGTGGTAAAACTGTGGAAGGATAGATTTCTGGTACATTTGTTTCAGTGCCCTGCAGTTAGGTCCTTCTTGGCGTTAGTTAAGGTTAACATGAAATGAGGGGCAGTGACAGGAGACAGTTTCGAGTCCTGAGCAATTTGCCAAGGAAAGTCAGCTTGCTGGGACCAGCCTACCGCCACTATGCATATGATAAAGCTATCAGTGAGTTAGGCATTGTTGCCAGGCTCTGCAAAAAAATTGTCCCAAAAACTGTAGAAAGCTGGAGCACTGCTTGACAAGTTGAAAGCAAACATTCCAGAAAAAAAAAAAAAACTGTTTTCATAACACAGTCTGGTAACTAATAAATTAGGTGAACTTATTTCATCCAAAGTTGCTTGTAACTTCCCATGTATTTGCTGTTTGAGTGAGCCAATAATAAAGTTTGATTTTAGGCTGCAAATGATATGAAAATCCAATTTAATTGCATCTTGCAAATATCTCAACTGAATATAGAGTGGGCTAGCCATCTAAATCCCATGGTGGATTTTTGTGTCTTTGACGGGACAACACAGAGACGAAGGAACACAGCACGTGATGGTTCAGAATTCGACCGACATTGACTAGCTGCATGATTCATCCAGTCAGGAAGAGAAATAACACCACTTATGGACTTGTGGTTCTTAACCAGACACAACCTGCATGTGACTAATTGTGCAGATACACTACTTGTGTCTCCAAATGTACAGTTAAAAATTGCTTTCAGTAAAACTCAAGATAAAACACCACTTCTTTGTAATTCCCCAAGTAAAACTCACATGTTCCCAGGAAGGAAACACCATCAAATGAAAATTCTTATGCAATATGACTACGAATACTTATATTGATAAGGACATTAATTTAACTCTGAAGCAAAAATTGATTACTCTGTGCTACCTTAAGTATATTACAGACGTGATATCTGTTATACAACACCATTGACATTATGGAGGAAGTTACACTACAATCAGAACTGGCACATCTCATACACAATAACAAGGCTCATAGTCCTTAGCAGTCACTTAAGTCATACTGATTGCCACCAGCAAGAAAGTATGCCTTTTAAGTAATTTGGCCATTTGTTCTCATATTTTTTGCTACCCTCTTACTTTCTCACACTGTTCTATTTTTTTTTTCTTTTTTACTTTTTTCCTTCCCCTTTCCCTTGTTTGTTTTTTCCTTCCAGCCCTAACCTTCTTGCTTCTGAATTTCCTTCGCATCAGCAAGTCCCACTTTTTCCTTCAGCAGCTTCATTTCTTTCTCAACTCATTATCAAACTAGGCTTGACTAGTAATATTATAGTAAGTTTGTTATCAGTAACAGAGAACCGTATTTGTTGATTTAGGAGGTCTCTTCCAGTCTTATATTTCTTTAATGTTCTCTAGTTCATTTGACAAGAACTCGTTATTTTGACAGAGATTTGTATCATCATTAGGCTTCAGAGTGAACATCCCAGTGCAGTGCACAGGAGGAAAAAGGGGGAAGGAATTCATTTTTCCCAGAGCTCTCATCTCAGTTAAGGAAGAGAATTCTTTATGTCATGCTTATCTTACTTTTAAAGGTTGCCTTTGTAGCCAAGTGGGTGAGCAGCACTTTATTTCTACAGTAAGAATGTTTTCAAGCTTCATGTGCCATACGGCCCGCAAAGAAGTAAAACTCCGGCCTATGGGCAGGGTGTTCAACACCTCTGCTCTAGGCAGCTGAGTGCAGTTTTGCATTCTCAGTTTGTTTTTAGGAAATGTGTTAATTTTTATGCATCCTAATTCGATTAAGTTCTTTCTCTTGACACCTGGTCATTGTCAGGCCCTTTTCTGCTCAGGAGGGGCCTAGTACAACCTGGGAGCTAGAGCCCAGGCAACGGAAAACATTCCAGGTGCAATGGAGGACCTCTTTACAAAGAATATCTTCTGCACCTGGATTCCATTTATTAAGTCTGCAGAAAGGGCAACTCCTGCCAAGAAGCCAGACACTCTGACCTCGTTTGAACCTGCCCACAGAGCAGGATCTGCAGCGAGCAGGAGCGAAGGAGGGGTGCAGAGCGTGCTGTTGCTCCTCAGGGACTCACTGCAATATATGGGGAGTTTATGTTCACAAAGCGTTTTACTTTTAAAGCCTGTATTCTTTCATCTCATCACAGGCTATAACTTTGCTATTGAGCTATATTGCTGTGTCTAGTCAGCGCGTGTGTTTGTGTGCTGGTGTCAATCATTTCTTTTTGTACCCTTCATCAGCTGCAGCTCGTGGAGTGGCAGGTGGTTCTTACTCTCCACTCTATTGCTGCTGCTTGGTTTTATTGTATCATTTTTCCCCCTCCTCAAGCTTTATAACCTATCAAGGTCTAAAGTCTCTAATAAACAGAAAGTTAAAAGGGGGGGAAAAAAATCCCAGCACACAAAGTTAATACGGCTTGGATTCAATACCCAGCTCATCTTCAGCAAGGCTGTAGTTTTCCCACTATGACATGAAATTGAACTTATCCCATAATGCGGCTCTCATTTAGGATTTAAAGATGTTAGCATTCCACACAAGACTTAATGATCATGCTTGGCTCTCAGACACTGCAGAGATAAGTGTCCTGCAAATAGCTAAGCTGGATAGACACGGATACTGTTTTCCCTAATAAAGGCAAGATCCTTCAAAACAACAGATTACCTAACCAGAGTATTATCTTTCCAAACAAATAAGATATTTACTTACTCCTTCTACAAAAGGGGAAAAAAACACACGAGAACAAAAAAAAAAATAAAACCTTCTTCACACAACTGAGATGTCTACTAAAAACTGCTCCTTCAAGTCTGAAAGTAGCACAGTACAAAAGAGCGAGCTTAATTTGATGTCTGCTGGACAACTTTATTTAAAAGCAGGCATGTCCTGAGGCATCATGCTGCCTGGGGACTTATTTGGTGTGTTTAACCTCCTCATTTGGTGTGTTTTGTCTCTCTGCAAAGTCACTTCTGGAGCTGCAGCCCACACAGGAAAAACTTCTCCTAAACCTGGGACTCAGCCAAGGGGCTACAAGGGAGAGATCAGCCCAGGAGGGGAAGGGAAGATCAGCGGGGTTACCATCCCTCCTGGCTGGTGGTCCCTGGGCCAAGGGTGCCAGTGAGGATGGTGAGTGTGTTGGTACGAACCAGCATTAGGAGGAACGGGGACAAGGACCAGCCTGGTAACTTTACACTCTGTAACACTGGCAGGTCACCATCCCAAGCTCTTTGTTACCGCTGATCTGAGCTGAGTCTGAACATATTAGCAGTGAAATGAAATATTGTGTTCTATAATTAGTCCAAAAAGGCCCACAGGTTCCAGTGTATCTACTTTAGCCTTTTAGTACTACCTTGTTAAATTTGTATGCACTTTTCCCTTTGTCTGGAAAAGAAAAACAAAAGGAAAGCTTGACACATCATTCAGACATATAAAGGTAAAAGACAACTAATTAGATTTATTTATATAGGACTCATAATAGGTTGAAAACAATGTCATTAAGAGCATAAGTAGTTGAACACTCATGTGTCTATGATCTACACCTGGAGATGTGGTGGGGAAAAAGACCCAAGACCAGGGGAGCAGCTGGTGCCCTGGCAGAGTCTCAGGGCTAGGGGCAGCCCCTCTCCAGCACTGGTGGCTCCCTGGCCACTGCAAGGAGTGGCCGATGGTGGCCAACCTTTCCAGGGCCACTGGTGGTAGAGTCATCCCCCTCTGGGACCACCTCACCAGAGCCAAACCCTTACCTCCGTGCCCCTTAGCAGGGCATGGCCAGTGCTGCAGACAAAGGGCAGTGATCTTCCATCTGCCAGAGGCTGTCAACAACCTGGTGCCACTCTTCCTGGGAGCAAGTGAGCTGCTTGATGAGCATGAAAGGGGCAGGAGAATTTGGTCAACTGGAAAGAACAGAACCTTATGTCACAACAAGGTGACATAAGGTTTCCCACATTTGTATTTTGCCACAGTGGTTTAGTTATTACAACCAACCCAAAAAAAAAAAGCCACCAATATCTCAACAAGCTAAAACAATGGCAAGAGATACCCTTGTGTTATGTTGAAGCCATACTGGGTACATATGCCCAGACTCAGGGCAAGCAGTTTGTTTGTGGTGGGATAGTTGTAATTCCACTCACTCCCATTCCTGGAAAGAAAGAGGTAGAGGGAAAAGTTTGCAATGATAACCCAGCTTCCTGCTGTACTGCTTCCAAGGAAGTGAGGAAAGATCTAGCCAGTCTGAACACATTTTTGTGCCCAGAACACTGTTTGATGAAATTTAAAAAAACCCTCCCAGTCTTGTTTACAAAATCCAGCTCATCTTCTTGAACATTATTTCAGCAACCAAAAGATAAAGAAATATGTTAATGGACCAGGAAAAAGAAATCACAAGTGAAAATAGTCCAACAGAACTATTTTCACATGATAACTGCTCTGCTCATTTGAAAGCATTCATTAATAAAAGGAAGCCCATTTGATTTTACTGGACTTTCCAGATCAATTTAAAAGATTAAAATTTTGCTCTGATGCAACACAAATATTGCTTTTCCTCATTACAACTGAGTTCCACTTATTAGCATAAGAAAGGGTATTGTTTGTTCTGGGAAAATTATAACAGGAATTAAAAATTCAGAATTTAAAATTATTAAAAACATGGAAATAATTTTTCCTAAGCAAACCTGAAAGAAAATGGGGGAAAAAATCTGGTAAAATGAAAGATTAGCAATCTTTGCTTTCTGAAAACAAAAACCAGACACCTTTCTTGGTGAAAATAGAGATTCTGGGGGAAAAAAAATAGCAAGAGGTCAATGTTCATTACATTTTAACTTGGAATAGTTCATTCAGTCCTTCATAATACTGTGTGACTGCCAGCATCTGGCCAAAGATGACAGACCTACTAGGCCTGTGCATGTTATAGATGTTTTAAAATAGTAAAAGTTTCCACCCTTAAATACTACTTCTTCCTAGAGCTATAGGGAACATCCAACCCTATCTTTACCATCTGTGTTTCTTTGATGACTAGTTTCTTCTCATAAGCAGTTTGGTCTGATCTCACAAGAAGCAGAGAAATCACAAGCAGCTTTTAAAAATTTAATCCTTTTTTCCAAATAAAGCCCAGTGACTTTTATCACTGGTGTCCCCACAGTTTGACACAACTCTGAGAGCTTTGGGATCAGTAACAGAAAGCCAAAGCTTCATAAATACTGGTTAGAACAAGCACCTAATAACATGATTAAGCACTGTAAATTATTACCTGGCTCCCAAGCAATAACAAATATTTCTGAATGTCCTGAACAGGGCATATAAATGGCAGACTGCTCAGTTATGGAGCAGGGACAGTATCAGCGGAGTTCAGAGACTATTCCTATGCCGTAAATATATACCATCAGCTCATCATAGCAACTAATTATCTCATTAATGGTTTATTTATGCCCACAAAAATATTAACTAATCTAAACAAATCTCAAAGCCATTTGCAGATAAGCTGTAAGCAGAAAGAAAAAAAAAAAAATCAAGTTCATCAAATAAAACCAGTCCTGGCAAGCAATTCAGGCAGCTCTGCTCAGAGGGCACATTTGCTGAAGATGATGCTGTAGCACATGTAGGTATCCCAGACAGCACTCATGGCAATCAGAGGCTGCCTATGCCTTTGGACACTCCAGGCATGCTCAGATTTAAATATGTCCTAGCAAAACCACACCAGTCTACTCAGTGTCACTGGGTCTTGCACAGTCCCTACCAAACTCATCAATAACTTCCTATCTACTCATCTATCAAGTCTTCATAAAAGAAGGAATTGATTTTTTTTTTTTGTGACTTCATTCTCATGACCAATTATGGCTTTCAGTATTGACTAAGGTTCTTACAGTATTATATCATTTTTATTAATGTTGGCTTTGTTCCAGTTATTAGACTGGTATTTGTTTAGTTTTGGGTAACTGAAATAATAACTTTGTGAAATGTATCTTTAAGATAACTTTCCTTATTAATGAGGGAGAGAGGAATTGCCTTCCTCCCTGGCTGTCACTTTGCACAGATTCTGAAGAGCTCAAAAACTGCTGAGCATCAAAATCCAGAATTATTTACAGAATTGTCTGAATTTGAAGGGAAGTTCAGAATAATTTGTTTTACTTGAATCATTCCTTGAATCACAGTAGATGACCTGGACAGTCTCAAACACACATTTGCTTCAAAAGCACTCAAACACATAATAAAAAGCTTTGGGGAAAAAATAAAGAACAAAAACCAGTGACACAAGAGACAATTTCTGGCAAGTTCTCAGATCAATTATGTCCCTGCTTTAGCCTGAGGTTCAAGAGGTGAAATTAAAATTCTCCTCAAAAAGCCTTAACATCAGCACTCAGAAGTAATCATCCAAGTCTGTGTGTATTCTTGTACTGCTTCAGTCTGGCAGCATAGACACACTAGAAAAAGATTTCCAACCTGCAGGTCTAACAGGTGTTAGTCAAAGTCTTTCTCAAAATATGTCTCTGCATGGTTTTAGAAAAGAAAACACAGGTCTGAAGAAAAAAAAATGCAGTAGACAAGAGTCAAAAAAATAGTACCAACAAATCTAGTAAATAGGTTAAGTTTCTATTTTCAACATTAGAAAATGAGTGTGTTATTGACTAATAATAGTCTTCAGTGAAACAATCAGCTACTGTGAATATTAACAAATTATCTGTGCTGATAAAAGCAGAGAGAGTGATAACTGATTTTGAAGGGCAACGCGATATCTACGTGCATTTGTTCTAAGCACTTTTTTGTGGCAGAGGATGCTGCTGAACTGTATGAATTCACCTTTCTACTGTAAAAATAGTAGGTTTCAAGTAGCATCTACAGGTGATTAAGGATGCAGCTCATTAATACTAGTCCAAATGCTCTCCTTCATGAAGACAAAGGAGAATGCCACTGTGAGTTCAGGCCAGCGAGCAGCGAGAGAAGAGTCCAGGAATCTAGCAGAGCACCTTTGCTTCTGCTTGGAAGGAGAGAAGATTTACAAGCAGCAGTGCTCTCCCTGCTGCTCCACTGTGCAGACCAGGTGTAAGCAGAGCATTCTCCTGAGCTTGGGATGTCTCAAGGATCTCAACAGGCTTCAGCTCACCACAGTGCAGGCTCGCTGCATAAGATTCAGCTCCAAATTAAAAAAAAAAATGTTTAGGTGTGTACGGGCACATCAGGTGAAAAATTAAGTTGCCTAAACATAGGTGTCTTGCTACATGAGCTGTCCTGGTGTTTGAGACATCACTACAGGGCTGTCAGAGAGGATACAGGAACTCCAAAGGTGCTGCACACTTTTCAAGCAGAATATCCCACAAAGCCTAAAATTACTTTAACACCCACTGCGTCAACAGGATCTCATCGACGCTGCCTTGACTTCCATCGTTGCTGATGGCAAGCTAGTCAAGTCATCCAAGAGAGCTAAGGAGAGAATCTTGGACGCCTAGCACACATGGAAATCCTTGCACAAGGGGCCTCAACCAGCAGCAAAGTGTCCTACACCCTGTCTCCATTAGTGACAGCCAGCTTCTTGCACCCCACTGTCATCTGCCCCGCCACACTTGTGGCAGCACTGGTGTGCAAGAGGCATGCCTGCAGAAAGTCTTACTAGTTAGTGTCCATGCCTGGAGAAAAACAATCTCTTTCCAGGGCTAAAATACACTATAACTAATTAAGTGAGTTTGAGATGTATTTCAAAACCTATTGAGCAGAAAGCTACGCTACTAAAAAATTTAAAGGGCTGACTTAATTCCCGTAAGGCAACATTTTCAGCTTTGAAAGAATGTAACTTTTCCGTCAATAGGTTCTGAAATACATCTCAAAGTTGCTTAATTAGTCACTTATAGCTAAATTTATTTTTAAAAGGGGTCTATGGGGGCAGTTATCAAACAACGATGGGTGTGACTACGCAAAAGTGGTGCTATAATGTTGACACAGAAGGGCCTCCAGCTAGTTTTTGTGTTAATTCTCCAAACCTACTTGTAACGAGCTAGATATTTTCAGACAACTAAGAAGAGCTCAGGTTATATTTGCACCTGAGTACTTAAATAAAAGCCTTACATTGTCTCTCCTGAAAATCTAAATTCCAAAAATCTGTCAAATGCTACATGCCAGAATCTCAGGGGGTGTAAATTCCATAGCCTGCCACACAGCTTTCCTGATTTGCATCACCTAAAAGACCTGGCCAAGCGCCAAGACAGTTAGAAAAGCAGATCTTTTTCTTCTCCGGTTTCATTTTCATATACTTCTGCACTTCCTTTGCTCGGTTACAGACCAGAAACAGAAGCAACAAAGTGCTCAGAATTAGCATGTGCGCTTGCCTGATCTTCTCCTTTGCAAAGCAGTGGAAATTTTGAGAGCTAGTCAGTCAGCTGAGACTTCCAGCCCAGTTTGGCAAATTCTTGAGGTTTGGATAATAAAATTATGAGACAATTCCCACAGGTATATTTTTCACCTTTTTAATATCTTTTATATGCTGTATTACTTTCATGTGATGTTTCCCACAGCTCTGCTCTGATGAAATGTAGAAAATTCATTGAGTAACAGTCTCCTTACAAAAGCCAGCACTGGCACAGCATACATCTTCTGAGGATGAATCAGAGATCATCTTTCATTTAGCAGAGTGCAGTACAGAAACACAAGGTGTCATTTTTGGACTCTGCGACCTAAGACTTTGAAAGCCTTGCCTGCTAGAAACTGCTCCACTGTGGTCTCTTGTAAATAAGCCTTGAAAATCCCCAGACCCCATTCACCAGCTATTTACATCAGCATGCACTAGGAATGCTTCAGTTGCATTCCCCACCTCTAACGCAGGTGGGCTCAGCAGAAGGCCACATCTGAAAAGCCTGAGGTTTCCAAAAGAGAAAAGACTTGATGACGGATACAAACTCTTCTGCCTTTGTCAGAAGTATGTAATAGACTATGATAAACAAAGAAGATGCAAACTTATTTCTCAAAACACCTACAAAACCTTGCAGCCCATGGTCTGCAAGGAGCCCCATCCTGGAGGCAGTCTGCTGGGTTGACATTGGTGTAAGCGCTGCACAAGGACATGGGCAACAGGAAGGGAAACAGCCCAGCTTGTGTTGTTGGAAAACTAGACAGAAATGTGAGCAAAGGTGCAGCTGGCTAGATGAAAAGTAAAAAAAAAAAACCTACCACATAGCACTTTCTATCGCTGGCCCTTCAACGTAGCTCAGGCAATTTTCTACCCAAGCCACCTCCACAAAGAATAAATGAAGAAAATAGAGTTACATAAAGCTTATTATTACCCTCTACAAAGAGCTTGGAGATCCCCTGTTTCACATTCTCTCTTCTTCCTACACAAGCAAACCTGCGTGCATCATCCTCCATAACCATCAGAGGAGGAACAGATCAGGTAAGACAAGACAACACAGGTCAGTACTGGAGGTCTTGCAGCGGGATTGCCTAGTCAGGAGGCACTAGAGGAGCAACAAGAGTCTTGGAGAGTTATTTAAGGAGAGGACATGCTTCTGAGAAGCAGAAGAATGAAGCAGATTGGTGCATTTGTGCCTCAAAGAAAACTGATCAACTGATAAACAAGCAAAAAGCAAAGGAAGTTCAACCCAGATATTCTGTATTTCCTGCATCTGCCCCTAACTCACATGTTCAATTATGAGTAATGCCACATCACAATCCAACTGGCCAATTTATATTCTCCTTTTCTTCACAAGCAATTTCACTTGTTTCTTCCTTCTCAAGGTGTCCTTAAACAGTTAAGCAAAATGAAGAACACTTTCCAACCTCCTGTGTATAAGAAACTTTTCACATTAAATTATGCTGCCATCAATTATTAAATGAGGATTGTCATTAAATATTACAATGAAGAATATTATCAATGTTGCATCTGTCACAGATGAAAAAACTACATATACGGATTGATGTAATCTGTTCATTGGTTTATGAACCCAGAGTTCCCTAGACAGTGTCACTGATGACAATATCCGCAAATGTTGGATTTTGTATGCGATACATCTGAAAGATGTGCAAAAACAGATGTAACCAGACAGCTCCCTTTGGTTACGTACACGAGGAAACTTCACAGAACAAGTTATTTCAGCTAAGGCTGGCAATAATTTATTCTGAATAAATTGCCTCTGTATCTGTTTCAGGCAGCAGTAACATAGGAAGAATGTGAACTTTTGTTATATCAACTCATTTTGAGCCAAATTATGCTTCTTCTTGAGTACTCGCCATTGCAAACATAGAAGACGTGGATATAGATATTAGCACCTTCTAAAAGTTGGCTCAATAAAAGCTGTTTAGCACTTAAACATGGAAGCTGTTGTCAGCTTCACAGATGAGTAACTCATTCCAAATTCTGGAAATGGAAATTCTGATCTGATGTATACTTCAGGCTTATTAAGAATCTATATTTTCTAGGCCACAATTCATTTAAAATTAACTCCAGCTCCCACACTGTCACAATCCACACATGACTATGGAAGTCAAAAAAGAACTTGATGTGGGTTCTTCTACCATAAGTGGAGGAAAACATCCCTTGGAGAGCAAACTCTTCATTCCAGGGAGCCATGGGACAAAGAATAGCTAATCACACTGCCTTAGCTTGAAAATATGATTAAAAAGAAGAATTAGTTAGACTTTATCCTAAGGAATACCTTTCCTTTTTTCCTGTAATGCCATCAAATATCATAACAGACACCAATAAAAAGACACCATTGTATGTTTGACTCCATATTTTTTCTGTCCTCTAGACTTTAAAAGGGAAATTGTAAGAAGGAAAAAGAAACCACCCCAGTGGACATAGCTTAAATCTGCTTTGAGATGCTTATTTCTGGGATGTTAAACTCAAGAGCCTTTTTAGTATATCTTCAATTTTTTTTCTCCTGAAAAAGACGTCTGTTGAAGATCTCTCGGTTGTTTTGAAAATGTGGGAATTACTCATGCTATTCCTTCCTCTATTGGAAGGAATGTCTTCTATTGGTCCAAAACTTATTCTCTGTACTTTCATGTGGTCTCATCACTACTGACACAAGGTCTTTTTCCTAGTCACACCACCTGGAACAGCCTTGCTCTCTTTCTTTGCCTTCAAAACCACCTCTCTGAAATCCCGTCTGCAGAAATACCTCTTCTGTTAATTTTTCTTAGCTTAGCTCTACCCCTGCTTATTTTTAACTTGAGCTTAATACAATCCTAATGAAGTCAAGGAGAAGTCTTTCTTTTGTCTTGAGTTGGACCAAGTAAATTTGCACCAAAAAAAAATTAGAGAAAATTCAAGTCTTTCAGCACATGGACTTAACGAGTGAAAGTCAGTAACTTCACAGTTGAGGTGTCAACCAAGAGATTTCTTTTCCTCAGCAAATCATAGTCTCAGGGTCTCAGTCTCTTTGTTAGATAGGATACTGGTTTATCACCGTTACAAAAAGACAGAGTGAGGACATTTCTTTTAGAATACACCTGAGCAGCTGTCTGAAAACCTAAGATGCTTCAGTGACTGAGTGCTAATAAAACATTTTCCATGCTATCAATAATTTATTGACATTTGGCTGCCAATCTCACACTTGTTCTGCTAATTTTGTCCAGATCCTCACACATTTTGGTGGACCAAGGCCAGGACAGAAAACAAAAAAGAAGAAAACAAGTCCCATCCCTCTGCCTTTCCCACCCTGAACACAATCATGCTCTTCTCTTTGCTGGAAACTGATGTTCACAGTGTGACTAAGAAAATGATTCAGTCCTGAAAGCCGCCATGTGATTTAGTGAAACAAAGGGCTGACCTCCCCAGCAGCAGCAGCACCAGCCGCTCTTGAAATGTCTAAAAGGCAAATGCATTAGTATGTTCAGCCACCATGCTAGCTAATGACTAGACATTTTCGAACATATGGGATCATTATTCCAGCATATCATCAGTGAACTTTCCAGAAAAGCTAATTAAAGGACCCTTTAAATGCTTACCACAAAGTTGGGTTTTATCACAGCTCCTCACTTGCATTTGAAGAATTAGCAGTTTTCATCTCCTGTGCTCTCACCACCTTTCTATTTCCGGTGATCACTAAAGATGAGTAAAGCTCATTAAACAGATCTTTAATTTTTTTAGTCATAATTTACCTTTCCTTTTATTTCCTACGCAAAAAGATTTCATTTCCCACTGACACAAAAAGGATTTAGAATGCACTGTGGCCAGTGTCTACTGATGGCTCTTCTTCCAAGCTACCTTCCTTCCTATACATCTCTCTCATAACTGCTTCTGTTCTTTAATGGTTATTGCAAATGACATTAAAAGGTAATTTATAGATTGCAGGAAAGGAAGGTCATTTTCCTAGCCAATAGCTCCTAACAAAGGCTAAGTTCTCCGGACAACTTTTCCTGCTGATCAGAATAATTTACTAGGAAATGTGTAGGTGACCAAAATTTCCTGCAAGACTGAATGTAGAAACAAGCTTTTTCACTTCAGCAATTTTGCTTTTAGAGATGTATCCTCTCAAGTTAAAAACAACAACGTGCAAACATGAGGCAGGTGAAAAGATGATTACTTTGCAAATCCAGATCTGGGACATCTTTGAGGAGAAAAATCTCTCAGGACTTCAAACTGAATGTAGCACTGCCAGTGTTGTGATGTCTAAGTCTATAGAAAATGCTCATAACAGAAGTGTGAACTATTTAAATAAATAAACCCATCAGTGATAACTTGTGTCTTCATTGTTAGGTATATCATTGCTGGTAACTTCAGCAGAAGCACACATGCAGTTATTGAGCTTGTTTGATGTACTGGAGGACACTGGGATGGGCTATATGATGGATGGCAAATGTCCCTTCCTCAGGATGATCTCAGGGGAAAAAGATGGGAACAGATATTTTCATATTTTTCATTAAGAGATTAAAATCCTCCTTTGGAAGTTTAAAAAAAAAAAACAATATTATTTTGATATAAAATTATTTGAGATTGTTCCATAAACATATTTTGATGGGTATTTCTACATGCCAGTGACGCTTTCCTATAATACACACAATTTGGCATGGCTACTCAAGGGTATACAGCAAATTCCAGAGTAAAATCTGAGCTTCGTTACACAGAGAAGAGATTAGGGTCCTTGGGTTTCCCACAGCACCCACGTCAACTGTAACCAGGTAGCAACATGTAGCAGGAGGCAGCAGCCACCATGTCCCCAGCAGTGTGATTAGGCAACACCAGGTCATTCGCATTACAGGAACGACAATGGTCAGGGCAAGGTGCAGTAAGCTCCGTGTCCTGTGAAATAGGTCATGCTATGAGACAGCATGGCTAGGTTGCGTATGGAGGAAGAGTAGCATCAGCAGAGCAACACGCAGCTCTGAGGGTGCTGCAACATAACCTCGCACCGCAACTGGCATCAGCTGTGGAGCCACGCTACTGAGCGAGCAATGCTCTGCAAAGGAGCTTCTCCAGCAACCGAAAATGAGATAACAACAGGAACGCTGTCTCTCAGAGTGCTGAGAAGTATACATAATGCTTGTACTCATCCTTCAGCTATCAGCAGAGAAATAGTTTAAATATCTTGCAGCTGGGTCACTCTCACCATATTTTTAAGTGGTAATAACTTTGAGTAGATATCTTGGAATAAGAAATAACCATTAAAATATATAGACCTAAATACTTGAATTAAAAAAATAATCAGCTAGTCATTTATCTAACACAACCTCTCTACATTTTATTTTTTTCATAAAATAACAGTTTGAGAAACCGTGATCCTCCAAACAAACACACACTTCTTAAGAAAGAAACACTTTACTGTAGTAATGCAATTTATGCAAGTAGACCTATACACACACTAAAGTGTTTATGGGACTGGGAACTAAATGTGTTTAAAAGAAAGCGATATGATAGCAGACATGCATCCGAAGATCTCGTACGTATTCATCCCGTGGAATAAACATCCCTCCATGGAGCTGCCTTGCAGAAAGCTGTGCTTGGCAGATGGCAAGTAGACTGGAACATAAATCCCCCCCACCTCCTCCCGCATGCACTGCCTGGTAAAAGAACGACGCCAGTGTCCTGCCTACTTCGACTTCAAATGAATGTGATCACCCAGTAGAAATGCCAGCGTCTTTCCCCTAAAAAAGATCTAGCTGCAGATCAGAAGATGTTTTGACAGGAAGTCAAAATAGGTTTAGTACCAGTCAGATTAAACACTAGGAAACAAAATCCCTTCTTCCTTATGTTGCTTCTTTGCCTGGTTTGTTTCCCTCCCATTCTCAGTTTGTCTGCTTTGGCTTGTTCTTTCTCCTTCTCCCAGGGCACAAATAGTCCAGGAGGTCATCTTCTCTGGAGCAGGTGAGATTGTTCTGATGCATATTCTCACCCATTGCCCTTCACATCCCCACAACATCGGTCACATATGCATGTGTGTCACTGAGGATGTACAGAAGGTCAAACTTTTTTGCTGCTCTTAAGGATAAAAGCATCACCTATTCACAAAAGGTCATCTAACAAATGAATGAGACAGAGCAAGACTATGCAATATCAGCATAGATCTCATGACAGAAAAAGAAAGTATAGGAGAACACAGAATTCCTCAAACCTGTGCCCGGATATCGATAAACAGAATAATCTCACAGACTCAGCAGTCTGAAAAGACATAATCAGTGGAAATTGTTTTCCCCATGGATTGTCATACATTTTTCTGACCTGTCAAATATCAAATACCTGCTGTTCTCTGATAAGTAGTGAGCACACATCCTGATAGGGAGTGATGTTAAAATCTCTATTACTTTGCAATGATCTGTGCATAATACGAGTTTGCCTCCCAGACCAAAAGATTTGCTCCCACGTGGAAAGGGAAACATGGTGATTCACAACTACCCAGCCCAATTTTGACACGGGTACAGGTAGCTCAGTATTTTAGTAGTTTCCAGGGCAGACTTCATCCAAGCTAGTAAAACACAAAGTTTCTTCAACTTCCCTTACCATGGCTCTAAAAATGCAAAAAAAAACATAAATAAGTGAATACTGTCAAATAACATGACAGCTCAGCTCACAGGTCAGGCAGATCCCAGAACGCCATCCTAGCCTCTGCCTTCATACAGTTAGCCCTATATAGCATCCAAATAAAGCTTGCCATGTCCCTCTGAGCATTCAGTAGCCAATTAAATATTCATTTGCAAATTAAATGATGGCTTAAAATGTTGAGTTAATCTAATTAATACCACCTGAGGACTGTGCTCACTAATAGCCTGGAAAACAGGGGAAGAATTCAAGTAACAGGAAACACAGGTGACAGACCATGAGTGTGAGTGGGAGGAAGAACATCATGTCTGCAACCGCATAGACACCTGGATGTCTTGCTTTAGTAGCCTTTTTATCTGAGAGCTCAAGATTACGACACCTACATTTCAGTGTTTGTATGAACAGCCTTACAGGCAGGCTATGGGCTCGACTGAGTTACTCAAGGATAGGTGAGATTTAGGATGCCTGGCAGTATGAGTGCTCCAGCTGGGAGTCCAGAAGGGCAGAGATCTCCTGTAGGTGATGTGGTGGCTGCTCTCTGCAGAGGTCTCGGGTACTCGGAGCATCTCAGGCCACCCTGAACTCCAGACTGTAAGGGGAGTAGTTAGCTCTTAACCTGAATCCCCAATACACCTGCCTGTTTGTGTACCTGAAAACCAGAAGCATTATCCTGCTGGCTACAGGATATTTGGCAAGAGGACTATTAAAACATTCACAGTAGGACTAATGATGAATGAAAGCCCCATTGCTTTAAGTTGTGAGTGTTTGGCAAAAATATCAGAAAATATCAGAACCAGTAAGCTGAGTGCCTTCCTTCCCATTTGGGAAAGAAGTGGAGAAAGTGGGAGAAAGTTTGAGGCCTTCTGTCTTTTGGGAGACAGTTTTGTAACCAGGATACCATTTGTTAAAATATATCTATTTAACTGAGAGAATATGAATATATGAACGTTCAGAAAAATAACTAGCTTGACTCATGTCCTTCTTATTTTAAGGATATTAAGGACATTGTCCTTTGTCTCTAGTAATCAGCTATAATCAGTAATTTCTTGTGCTTAGAGACTTTCACATTGTTGCAGGACAGAAAAGAGATACAAATCCTTGTTAGGATTTATACACTGCTCGAAGCTTTGGGTATCCAAGACATCCACACAGACCTGGCAGTTACACCACACAGCCTATGAGACTGGGAAATGAAGATGACATTAATGGTTAAATCCTGGTTGTACTCATTTTAGTGGCAACTCTTGCTGACTCCTGGTCAGAATTTCACCAAAAGACATTTAATTGATCACAGTTAGCATAGTTGAGGAGCTCTCATTTAGATGGCTAGTAGTCATTTCCGTCATCCTTTTTCCCTTTAAGAGTACAATTAAAGAGCTTTTGCATAATTTTTCCTGAGTCCTTCAGCAAGGATCCCAACTCAAAGGATCAAATGTTACCTACCACCTCACACCGATCCCCTGGAAAATCCACAGGGGAGAGGTTACCCAAGACTAAAGGTCTTACTCAAGCAGA
>WHYT01017696.1:625473-651502 GCA_009806455.1 Tetrax tetrax
GCCTTTTTATCTGAGAGCTCAAGATTACGACACCTACATTTCAGTGTTTGTATGAACAGCCTTACAGGCAGGCTATGGGCTCGACTGAGTTACTCAAGGATAGGTGAGATTTAGGATGCCTGGCAGTATGAGTGCTCCAGCTGGGAGTCCAGAAGGGCAGAGATCTCCTGTAGGTGATGTGGTGGCTGCTCTCTGCAGAGGTCTCGGGTACTCGGAGCATCTCAGGCCACCCTGAACTCCAGACTGTAAGGGGAGTAGTTAGCTCTTAACCTGAATCCCCAATACATCTGCCTGTTTGTGTACCTGAAAACCAGAAGCATTATCCTGCTGGCTACAGGATATTTGGCAAGAGGACTATTAAAACATTCACAGTAGGACTAATGATGAATGAAAGCCCCATTGCTTTAAGTTGTGAGTGTTTGGCAAAAATATCAGAAAAAAATATCAGAACCAGTAAGCTGAGTGCCTTCCTTCCCATTTGGGATTGCATTTGGGGAAGAAGTGGAGAAAGTGGGAGAAAGTTTGAGGCCTTCTGTCTTTCAGGAGACAGTTTTGTAACCAGGATACCATTTGTTAAAATATATCTATTTAACTGAGAGAATATGAATATATGAACGTTCAGAAAAATAACTAGCTTGACTCATGTCCTTCTTATTTTAAGGATATTAAGGACATTGTCCTTTGTCTCTAGTAATCAGCTATAATCAGTAATTTCTTGTGCTTAGAGACTTTCACATTGTTGCAGGACAGAAAAGAGATACAAATCCTTGTTAGGATTTATACACTGCTCGAAGCCTTGGGTATCCAAGACATCCACACAGACCTGGCAGTTACACCACACAGCCTATGAGACCGGGAAATGAGGATGACATTGATGGTTAAATCCTGGTTGTACTCATTTTAGTGGCAACTCTTGATGTCTCCTGGTCAGAATTTCACCAAAAGACATTTAATTGATCACAGTTAGCATAGTTGAGGAGCTCTCATTTAGATGGCTAGTAGTTATTTCCATCATCCTTTTTCCCTTTAAGAGTACAATTAAAGAGCTTTTGAGTAATTTTCCTGAGTCCTTCAGCAAGGATCCCAACTCAAAGGATCAAATGTTACCTACCACCTCACACCGATCCCCTGGAAAATCCACAGGGGAGAGGTTACCCAAGACTAAAGGTCTTACTCAAGCAGATAACTTACAGTACAATAGCTCATGGTGGATTCTGATGCCCAGATTCCTCCCAAGTAGCAAGAGGCTCCCCTCAGCACCATCCCCACTTTATACACTGAGCACAAGATGGAACAGCCCTTTGGCCAATTTGGGTAAACTATTCCAGCTGTTGGCTTGTTAGAAAACTATCCCAGCTGGGTCCCCCAGCCACTCTATCTAAGAACTCCCATCATTAAAAAAAGCTCCATCTCTAGATGTGGAAGTGTGAGAGGCAAGAAACTATGTCTTAGAAGCAGATACTGCTTTGAGGTCCTCACCAGTTGGCAGGAACAGAGCTACTCCTTGTGGCAACCTGTGGGGGCTTTTGTTTGGTTTTCGTGAAGAAGATTTCTAAGGAATTAATTAAAAGAGAAAAATGAGGCTCAATGATGCTTAAAATTGAGTGCACAAAGAACACAAATGTATTTTCAAAAACACAGATGAAGTATTGAATGCAAGCAAGTAGAGAGGGTTGTGCAGCTTATATGGACCATGATACCCCTGATTGAGTTCTTGCCCTAAAATCACTTCCATGAAGATTTCACGCAGAAATTATACTCGTGATCACATCCAAAGCAATACAACCTCTCTCATTCATCTGCCCATCTCCTTCTGGCCTATTCCCCTAGTTTCCAATGAGGCTCACTCTTCCCCATTTTGTTCAACAATATGTAACCAACAATAAAATCAGATGGAGATGAAAGTTATTGTTAATGATGTGGAGGCCAAATTATTATTTTAACTTTTAAATATGAACAATACTTGGCTCCAAATCTCATTTAATCTTCATGGATATCAATTATATTTTGTCATTTCTAGACCTGTGAAAATTTCATTTCTCCAAAAGAGCTCAATAGCTAACCCTCAGCCACTTAAAAAAAAAACCTCTTCTATTCTCAGATTTTTTTAATATATATTATGAAAACATTAGTTCAATGGGCTTTATATGGCCTATTTGACATTCTTTTCTCTTTAGTTGGATTTGAGATATTATTCAAAGCTGGGGTTCTTTCCAAATGCTGAAATATTTGTTCTCTGAATAAATCACTATGTGTGAAAAGATCAGACATGGGTACATCTTTTATAGAGTAACCATTCGTTTACAATGCTATCAGTCTTGCATTATATTATCATTATTAGTTTTGTCATAGTGTGCATTTCATTGCTGTTTCAACACAAAGAGACCTCTAGAAAAAGAATGCAAACATTTTTAAGTCTTGCATGTTCACCACCAAACATTCAGGAACAGGAGCAGTAGAGGATAGTGAGCAGACCAAAGTCTTCAGGAGGGAGCTCACCTCTCGGAGGAGGTGAGGTGCTCCATAGGAAGCTCCTTATCAGCCAGGCCCAATTTGCAAAGTGCATGGAGGAACAGGCTGCTTTACCTGCCTGTATTCCCACTTAAAGACTGGCACACAGCCTTGCAATGGTGGTAGTCAACAAGCCCTACAGTCTAAGGATTATACTCTACCCTGACGCAGCCTCTGGCCTCAAAAGAAGCAGCAAAAGACCTGTGCCCTTACAAACCCAGGGCAGGTGTTAGTTCCCACCAGCCCAGTCTGCCCTGCTCTGAGCAGCAAAAGAAACAGCCATCGGATGCCGTGCAATAGCACCAGCCTCTGCAGTCTCAGCCCTCATTGGTTCCCAGCTCTAGGTTTGCCTCCTGAGGTTTGAGTGGGATTGACTTCCCAGTGCAGCTGTGGAGCTGAGTTCCAACTGCCAAGTCCCGACATATAGCTTGTTTCTAGGACTTTGCAGTGGCCCCAGCTGATGCAGAGAGGCAATGACTGTTTTTTTCCATCCATGGTCTGAATGAGCAGCTCTGAGTGAACAGCCTGTGCAGCAGCTGTGCAGCCTGGGCCACCTCATGGGACGGGTTTTAACTTCCCCAGTCTCTCTTCATTCCATCCTCTTGGGTTTTATGTGGGTGGAGTTTTATTTCAGCTAAATGTCTAAATCTGTTGCCTGAGACATAGGTGCAATCTGAGCCCCTTCCTGTGTTACGTGTTCAAATTGCGGACCGCAAACACAATAGGTTTTGCAGTGTTAAGGGCCACCTGTTGAACATGTCCAAATGCACCCTCACCCATTTGCATTCCCCACCGCCTGTTTTTCTGTCTGTGACTCAAGCGTCTCCTTCCGAGCCACTTGCCCAGTGTGTTGGGCTGCAATCATTGCAGCGCTGAACCAATTCAACATCTTGAAAAGCTAATTAACTTCATTAAAAATTCATATAGGCATGCAAATACTGTGGCCCAGATAAATAATTAACTGAACTCTTCCACACCAGCGCCAGCATGCTCCAAGGCTGCCCTCTCTTGCCAGGCCTGCTCAACAATTATTCAAAACGTGTGATGCGGACCGCATTTGATGATTCTCTTCAAGGTGTAAACCTACACGGCAGCTTAATAAACAACATACATTGCACAGTCAACATTGATTTACACATCTTCTGAAGAGATGATGCATGAAATGATCAGAAAAGTCAATAATGCAAGCAAAATGTATGGGCTCAAGATAAGTAACAGAAAACAAAATCAATGCCTTCCAGCTATTATCATCATGAAGTGGAGTTCATAATAGATAACATTAAGTTTGAACAAGTTGCATCATTCCAATACCTGCAATCAGCTGTCACTTCTGACAATAATTGCCAGAAGGGTATTCATATACATATATGCTAGCTCTGCCTCTGGTACTAAATGCATTTAGCTGAACAATCAGAGCGAACAATCTGAACAGCCAGATATTTTATTATTCTGACATTAAAAAAAGGAGATCACGGAGACCATTAATCACAACCTGTATTGCTGTGTACATACAAATATTGCACTGAAGAAAGCCAAAAAGCTTGCTACAGACATACTGAAATAAGCACCAGAGGAAGATCTAAGGCGGTTGATGGGATCGCCCTATCACTAGCTCTGAGGGGTAAAATTCAGCAGAAGGAGGTAACTGACACTATCGGAGCACCTGAGCAACAATGGCTCAGTCACACAGCACAGGCAACGATACGCCTCAGCTTTGTATCCAGAGCTTTACATGGGACTTATCATATAGCTTTCCATCAAGGATTTCTGATAGCCTCGGGATGCAATCAATAAGAAAGCAACGCAAGAGAAAGCTCTGACCGCCAAGGGCTTGTCAACACAGGGAAGCTATTGTGAAACACAGGAGGTTGTGAATTCAGAGCACAATGGCTCTGGTCATTTTGGAAGCTGATAGTCTGACACAGTAAAGTAAAATCACATGAGGCAGTCTGAAGGTGGAAGATGTTTCTGTATGAAGCGCTGGAGTTTAACATCTTTATCACAATAGCCCTTAAATCTACCTTTGAATGTATTTCTCCTACTATCTCACTAGCAGTGCCTGTAACCTATGCCACTAAGTGAAACCAGGAGGAGTTGCCTTCGGCACACAGGAGAGGCTGCCAAACATGGCTTGGGCTATTTGTGGAAGCAATCACCCTGTCTGCTGCGCAGAGGGCTGGTGATGACAAACAGAGTCCCTCCGCTCCAGTCAGGAGGATGAATTTGGCTTCGTCTATTCACTATCCAGCTTTGACCAATTGATAATTCTTCAATGGCCATAAAAAATACATTGGCAGTCTCAATCCAGCTCCTAACAGAGCTGTAAAATGCTCACAAAACTACAACAAACAGTGATTGTGCTCCTTTGTGAGCAGCAGACACAAAGAGGGAGATACGTTCCTCCACCTTCCTACAAGGCAGGAGCAAAGGTAGAGCCTCACCAGGAGGTGGTGGTGTGGAGAGTCTATATCGCCGTAGCCATAACTATATTTGTTTCCCTAGCACTGGGGAAAGAAAAGGAGAATAAGGATGCTGAGGCGAAGGGTGGTTTGCAGAAACTGTGCCCTGAGTTGCTGTGTCACAGCTGAATGGCCATCCCAACAAATTCGTTTGCTAATAGTCTTGATGTGGCCCACAGATGAGAAGATGGTTTCAGCTGAGTGATGTTTGGCGGGACCCATTCATCTTCCAAAACTCAAATCCAAGCTCATAAGGCACAAACCCACACAAGCTAAAACCAATCAGTAGCTTCCCCGAATCCCTACAAAGCCAAACCATTCAGTGCCACACCGCGCTGCCAATAATAGTAACAAGTAACACCGCGCTCAGACTGTAATTTTTCATGCCCAGTGTGCTGTTGTCATATGATTTACTGTGCTAGCACTGAGAGGCATTGCCCAAGCCCTGTCTCTGCACTTCTCCTGATTTACTTAAATCTTTCTACTTTTATCAGCCACAGGGAATGGGGACACTTACATGTAACAACTGACAATTTGAACAGAAAATACAGAGAAAAGCTGTGTAAAGCAAGTGGCTGAGATTATAGCTGTTGACTTCTAATATTATTTGACAGATGAGACTGCTGCAATTATCCTCTGCTCATGGGTTCCATTACTGGAACAAGAAGCGTACAAAATAAGGGCAATTTCCCAAACAATATATAGGGCCACTTAACTTTGTCAAGAGCCATTTCTGCAAGTGAAGTCCTCCCTGGTTAAAGATACAAGGATAATGCTGGCAACTTCACATGAGCATTTAGTGCATTCCACGTTAACTGCCTTTTCAGTTGTTCTTTTCCTGCTCTGTTTGAACCAAATAGGATATTATTTCTACAGATATTTGCTTAAAGAATAAGATTGTGCTTACTGCTGTTCCCTCTCCCAGGAGCCTTTTTTTTTTAAAGAAGGCATTTCAGAAAGTTTGCAGCTCATGAGATGGAATCATATAGAATAGTATGGGTTGGAAGGGACCTTTAAAGGCCATCTAGTCCAACCCCCCTGCAAGGAGCAGGGACATCTCCAACCAGATCAGGTTGCTCAGAGCCCTGTCCAACCTGGCCTTGAATGTTTCCAGGGATGGGGCATCCACCACCTCTCTGGGCAACCTGTTCCAGTGTTTCACCAACCTCTTTGTAAAAAATTTTTTCCTTATGTCTAGTCTGAATCTATCTCCCCCTGTTTTAAAACCATTACCCCTTGTCCTATCACAACAGGCCCTGCTAAAGAGTTTCTCCCCATCTTTCCTGTAGGCCTCCTTTAGGTACTGGAAGGCTGCTATAATGTTTCCCTGGAGCCTTCTCTTCTCCGGGCTGAACAGCCCCAAGTCTCTCAGCCTGTCCTCATAAGAGATCACTTGGATTTCTGCCAAGTCCTGCATCCCCCCCATCATCCTGTCCCCATGTCCCCTCCATCTCCTTGCACTGGGAGAGGGAAGGCACCAGCCACCCACAAAGTCTCCTGCTTTCTCTTTCTCCCTCCTTCTTTAGATGCTCTGCTCCAGAGAGTTGCTCCGAGTCCCCCACTCCACCCAGCTGTCCCTCTGCCCTGCCCCAGCCCACTTGCTATCTTCCCTTTTTCCTCGACCAGGCCCCGGTCCCAGGGGAAGCAGCTGACATTGCTAAGTGGTTCCTCAGTAGCAAAAAAATTGTCACTCTGGGGAAGGGGAATCTCTCATACAGGCCACTCCGTATGTCCAAAAGCAAGAAAATAGTATCCAACACACACGTGTCGGTGCACAAGCAGATCTCAGAAGAAGGGTGCAGGTTCAAGGTCTCCCTAAAGTAACACACAGCAAAGGCAATCGTCCTCTGAAGACTTACTGTGCCAAATATGGCCACTGTATCTAATCACTGGAGTGTGAAAGAAGGAACATTAGTCCTGCTTTAAGTTCAAACCTCAACACAACCTTAGCAACAGTCACTACTGACGTCTCCATAATATATTTTTAAGGTTGCCCCATCGTTTTGACTTGTGGAGCTATTTATAGATCAAAAGGAGCTTCTTTCTCCAGGAGGAAAAAAAGCAATGAATTTTCTGAAAGCAAAGGTGAAAAAAAATAAAATGAAAAAAAGAGGGAATAACCTGTGGCCTAGGCAGTAGTTATTCATTCTTCCCTCCAATGCGATCTGCACTGAACCAGAGTGGGAGTGAAATTTTTTCAACAGCCTTCCCCAGCCTCTCACACACACTCCAGTATCTTCTCTCAGATGCGCTCAGGACCCGATGCTGCAGACCCAGCTGCGAGAACCCTACGGGAGATCACTGCACAGCCACTTTGGGCTAAGCTCAAGTTCCTGATCCAGCTCAGGTGGTGCTGATCCCCTTCCTTGGAAGACAAAGGCACTTGTCAATTTGGGAGGGATTTTTTTCTTGTCCTATTCAGTGTAACTCTGAAAGCTCTCATTGAAGAAACAGGCCTGGCCTTTTTTAAGTATTACTAAACTCTTGGTTTCTGCACTATGTTGTAGCAGTGAGTTCACAGCTCAGCAAAGAGCAGAGTCACAGATGGGAGGAAAGACAAGACCTTGACCATAGACAGTAGTACACAATTTCTCTCCATGTCCAGCAGTGTGACAACTCAAGGAAGAGATCTGGTGAGAGCAAAAATGCCACCACCTCCTGAGCCCACCCTGGAGGAAGGGTCAGACCCGCCCTTCCCCAAAACAGATTCCTTGGACTTAACCAAGACACCCTGCCTGAAAGTATCCTCCGGGCGGTACATGCAAAATGTCCTCAGATGTCTTGGAATAGGGATACGGTAATTTTTGACACATTTCTATGAGGTAAATAAGATTTATGTCAATATTACAGAAGAGACAATGAATCCCAGAAGTCAATGGGAGAGAGAAGACAAGATGAGAGCATTCAAATGCCAAACTCACAGACTTCAATATCCTCCAGATTATACAATTTTTCTGTTGTTAAAATCACTAACTCATGGCATCCAGAATGCAAAGAACAAAATACATGCTATTTATGAGATTTTTTTGCCTTTTACTCTCCACCCTTCACCACACCACTACATTTTTCCAAGGGGCGAGACAGCTCTTTGCTGGAAAGTGACCTTTGCTGGAGGGCAGGCAGATGGTGGGAGCCACAGACAAGCCCAGTTCTCCTCCTTGACCATGTGTCACTCAAAAGCCTTGAAGATCTCTGCGCTGGAGACCCCAGGTCTCCTCCTGAATCTGGGTCACTGGCAGCACAAAGCCCTGCTGAAGGCACCCATGTGTGACACAGACCCGCCAAGGACCATTCCTCATCCCAGGGACACAGTGACGTCCAAGTTTGCACTGCATAATTACAACAAATAGGGCTTCGGGGGTTTTTTAATTATTTTTTCTTGTTCAGCCCCTGAAGTCTTGGCCTCTTTAGCAAGGGTTTCCTCACAAAGGCAACCCCGGTACCAGAAAGCCTTAGATTTGCCCTCAACTCTTCCATAGGCATTGATTAGACATCTTTTTTCTTTCCCCTTTTAAAAAAAAAAATCAAAGAAGAAAAGGGACATGATTTAAAACTAAAATAGAACGAAGCACATTGTGCAAAGGATTATTTCAAGTAATTCTCCTTGAAACTGTAACAAAGGAATGTTTCCTGGGGATTAAATGGACTGTCAGGTAATCAGAAAAGTTGTTTTCGGTTTTCCTCAAGAAGAAAAGAAGTATTTTGGATGGATTTTGTATCTGGTGCTTTGTGACACTTTACAGCTTATTCCCTCATGTCACACCAGTTTATTTCATTATTCATAAACGTGCTGAATGCCAAAATGATCTGAGAAGTTATAGGGCTCTTACACACTCAACCACTAAGCCCTTTTCTACCAGTCCCATTGCAAATGCAAGGACCCAGCCTTCTTGCTGTCCCTCCACGGGGATTGTTTTTAACCATTGCTCATCCTGCTACCTTGCTTTTTATGGAGGTGGCACTCCTGGTATTTTACACACTGTGCAGGACTCTGAGATGGCCTTGAAGGAGAAATCACATTAAGAGAGACTGAATTTGTCCCTGCAGAGAGCCAGTGCCCAAGAAACCATCATGGGGGCCCCTGCACAGATACTAAAGCCCACTTCGACCCCAGGATGCCTCCCCAGCCGGCTCTGGGCCTGCTCACCACACACTTCTACCTCTCTTGCTGCTGCAGGGAACAAACTGCCCTTTCTCAGGCCGTTTCCAGCACAGTAGGTCTCCTACCAGACAGCCACAGGCCCCTGCCCAACCTGCTACATAATTCATAGAGACACCTTAAAATGGCCAAGGTCTTTCTTCCAGGCCCAGCACCAAAAGTAGCTGCTCCTCAGCTGTTCCCGCGCATATCCACACCTGTGAGCTCAGCCCTCTCCTCTCACCCTTCCTAAAAGCCTTTGAGGGAGCAGGTAAGACAGAGCTCAGAGCCCCGTCCAACCCGGCCTTGAATGTTTCCAGGGATGGAGCATCCACCACTTCTCTGGGCAACCTGTTCCAGTGTTCCACCACCCTCATTGTAGTTATGCTGGGTCGAAAGAGTCCCCTCCTGCTGCTTGGCTGGGTGCATCCAGGCGAGCACAGCAGTTGCAGCAGAGAAAGGCAGCCTGGACCAAAAGGAGAAGGTGTTGGAGATGCTCCTCGCCTGCATGGGGAGGGATACCCACCAGCCAGGGCATCTGGCCCCAGTTGCTATTTTGGCCTGCAGTACCAACATCCTTTTGGACTACTCAGTGCTACCGGGTGCCCAAGCAGCAAAAGACACCCACATCCATCTGTGCCTAAGCAGCTGGTTTCTGCTGTAGCAGTCAATCTTTGGCTGTTGAAAATGTGGGGAAATAGGGTTTAAAAAATGCTAAGTCCATGCCTGGAATGGGGGCAGGGATGGCCACCGATCTGGCGCTGGCTTTCCACAGAGCAGCGCTGCCAGGTGTGACAAATCACAGCATTGTTTTGCGATGCCAACCCAGGACTTGAGTCTTTGTCCCTGCGCTACGAACAGCTTCCACTTTCCGTAGGCTCACAGGACGGGGCTCTCCACGTCACGTGTTATGCTGAGCCTGCTCCAATCTGGAACAATTGCTCCTTCGTGTGTGTCTTAATTTTATCTCTAAGTAAGAGAGAGGAAGATTTGATGCTGCTAATGGCCTGGAAAATTATGATTTTTTTTTTCTCTTTTTTTTTTTTTTTTACATTTTTAATCTAAGAACAGGGTTTTCTTTTCCATGAACTGCTTCTTTCTAAAAGAATTTTGATTCCAATTATTCAGACACCTGCTGGTGTCCCAGCAGCCCCCCTGGCAGCAGCGAACCCTCTCGGGCTGAGCAGCCAGAGGAAACAAAGCCCAGAACAATGTTGTACAGGAGAAACAGTACACGCACCAGAAAGCTGGAGAGCACAGCAGCAAATGTGTTATTAGTCTGACATCACAAGGGTCTGCTTGTTTGTTTGCTTTCTGCTTTTATATCCTGACGCTCTCTCTTGCCATGCCACACGTTGAATTTTTCTTGATTAAGTTGAGACTTTTATTATGCACTGTCCCCAGAAGAATTACAGAGGGGAAGGAGAAAACCCAACTGCATATGGCAAAGGCAGTGAGATAGATACTGAATTCTTTCAGCTTGAGATGACAGGCAATACAAATAAAGTTCTTTTGTACCTGCTTTAAGACATAGCATGTACCAGCCTATATCAGCAAATATTCTTTGGGAAAAGCCAAAAGCGGGATCGGAGATGCGGAGAGAGAATTTTAAAGCTATCAGTGCAAGCTTCTTCAGATGCGGCATGTTTGTACAGTACCAAGCACCATGAGATGTTGATTCTGACTTTGTTGTAATAGTAGTAGTAGTAATAATAATAACAATAATAATAATAATTTCTTTAATTTTCATTATTATTGTTGTTGTTGTTATATTATGAAAGCATCTCATAGGCCTCTCCAACTTTAAAAACCATAGTGGCCACTGAAACTGTCCAAGTTGCCCTCACCTCAGTGTGCAACGAATGGGATGGACCCTCCTGGTCAGATCACTGGGGCTATATCTTTCAGCCTCATTTATCTCCTTCCAGTAAGGGCTGAGTTTTGCAAAAGATAGACAAGCATGAAAGCTGCTATGGCAGGATTTCCTCACTCGGAAACAGGCTTCAAGCAGACCAGTAAACTCTGTTCAAGTTTGCTTTATGGTGCCAGAGCAGCACAAAACAGCTCTAGCATCTGGCCTCAGGGGCTCAATCAGTTCTGTATGAATACCCATATGATGCAGTTATCATCGGCAAACCTCATAGCTAAGCGCCTTGCTACCAAGTCTCATGGCTTTGATTTAAGGAGCTCCCAGTAATCTGGGACACTACAATTAACATATTTAATAGAGCGACTAATGGGAAAGAAAGAGGGGGGAAACCTGCATACCGCAGCTTATGCTGATGCTAGGGTGGGAAAGGAACAAAACCCAGAAGTTTCAAACTACAAAAAGGGCACATGGAAACGGGTTTGTTTCTCCCTTTTATTCCGAACAGTGTAAGGGAAAAAAAAAGAGTCCCAGAAATTAACTAATGGTAATATCAGACAGATTGATTTATCTTTTCAAAGGTGGCATATGAGATTTAAACATTCACCTTGGGACCCTTTGACAAGCCTGCTCATCAAAAGGCAGGTAATCTGCCCTTTCTGGATACCAATTCCTTCCAAAATGTCTAATATGGTGGCACACAAATGATACAGAATTCTTTTAAATACATACCTCTGTTCCCTATCTGCAGGAGATCACGAACTCACAAGGCAGGTTATTAAAAGAGTTAGGCAACAACTACGGGTCCAATAAAGGCATCTGTAGTTGTTCCAGGTAAGAAAATGGTATTGAAATGAATCTAGTTTATAAACAGGATAGAAAGAAAAGTAAAAACAATCCCCTAGTTATGAGCAGACAACCTAATTGTAGTTATGATAAATCAAACACAGCTCATCTGGTCAGTGGGGGACTCACTGTATTGATTCCTCTTGGAAACCAAGACTAGCTTCAGCTGGCTTGGAGAAGCAGCCAATAGTTCATCTGACCAATGGCCAGGTAATAATGACATATTACATACCATAATGCTGAGTTACAGTATTACAGTGCTGTAACAATTGCCAGACAAAAACTCTAGCAAGTTAGCCATATGACTAAATACATATTTATCTTTTGCAGTGTCTCTTACATGGTTGTTTAATTATCTCCAAACCAAGTATGCTAGTTCTAGTTTCAAATGATATTCAAATGGGTGCCTAAATAACCTTAATTCTGTCTTAGTTTTACTGTATGCAGTATACCATGTAGCACATTCATTGCATACGGTTATTACATCCAGTAAACATAAAATTATGACAAAATCACTGTCGCAATTATGGTGCCAGATGAGATAAAATGGGCAAGGTTTTCAGCTTTCCAATATCATGTCTTCAGTTTATCCCCCACTGGAGAGTGGAGGCAAGCTGTCCTTAGAGAAGAGGTTAAGCCATGTTCAAACAACAAAGAGAAGCAGTGGTCGTTTTCACTTAAAGCACTCTGGAGTTTTATTCCTTCTAGAAACAACAGAGACAAGAAGCGATGTTGAGAGACGGCAAGTCTTTAAGGAATTTCCTCCAGCAGAATATGATTTTTCAGTGTTGGCAAGAGACTATATTTGGCAAATAATGACACAAAATGGAAGATGATTGTATTTCTTTAACAATGTAACCTAACCTATAGACAAGAGGTCACTAAAATAGGTCCAACATTAGGTGCCTACAGAATCTGATCATAATAAAGCTAGTTAATGCATTTACTTGTAAACATGGACAATAGATGAACTATTTAAAGGGTAAGGGTAGCACTCATCCGTGCTCCCTTTAGCCATCTAAGAGTTAGGCGCTTGGACCGGCTGGGCATCTCAACTCCCTCATGGAGGACAGGAAGAGCAGCTCAGCAGTAGGGAGATGATTTATTGGACAGGATAGGGCTCTTGCTCTCCAGACATGACTGCTGTCCATACGCACACCTGGTTTTTAGCAACATTAGGTGAATCTCATATCTATTAATTAAGAGTAGATTATGATGTCTCCAAACCTTTGGCAGAAGTGTTGGTTAAGAAGTTTGGATCACTGCTTGCACCAGTCCCACTCATCCCTGCCACCTCCTGTACCTGAAAACAATTGGTTTCCCCTCTCCTTTGCACCAGCTCAACTAACACAGAGCTATAAAATTATCTCATTCTAAAGAAGCACTTTTTTCCTGTTACCCACCTATTTTTCTATGGACTTCTTGCTATAATTTATTTTTTTTCTTAGTGTTGTCATTGTCACCAGTCCTGGACACACCAGCAGTGGAACAGACATGGCAGCAGCTCCTCACATGGGGGCAGATAGGAGTGGGAAAGGGTATTTTTGGATCCACTGATGAGGGATCTGTAACATGAAGCCACATCCTAATTCTCAAGAGGACACCACACTTTTGTGTTCATTTACACAACAAAGAGGCTAGGTGCAATCCTCAACACTGCCTAGATTAGAAAGCCACAGTATTGTCTTCATGGTAAGAGTAATTTGAGTGACATCCTTCTTCAGTGTACCCTTCAGTGTCTCTCATCTTCAAGCACAAAGTGCCTAAGAGAAGCAGTGCACAAAGATACCTTGTCCAGTTGGCCATGAATGAGATGAGCGGCCACAATCCTTTGACCACCATTCCTGTCTTCCCACTGCTCTTCATCACTTTTACAAGGTGTATTATCCCTCCTCCCTGCATCGCCACCATCCTCCTTCAGGTCCTCCCTAAAAGCCTAGGGGTCAGGACTTGCACCTTCTTTAGCATTTCTGTATGGCTGCTGTTCTGGTTTTGTTTGGTGAGGGGGGCCTAAGGTGGCAGCTTCTGTAGGAAACTGCTGGAAGTGGCTCCCCTTTGTTCAGTGGACTCGGCCGGGCCTAGGGCGGACCCACTGCTGGCCAAGGCCGAGCCGATTGGTAGCAGAATGTCCCGTGATAACGCCTCTGCGATAACGCATTTAAGAAGGGGAAAAACAGAAAAAAAAGGAGAGAAGATGTGAAGAAGCTGAGCGGGGGCAGAGAGGGGGAGGCGCGAGCCTTATGGGCCTTGCAGGCCTCACCCTCTGGCCTCCCACCGGGCAGCCGACTGGGCCCAACTCGGCCTGGCCTGGCTGCAAGAAGTGTAGAGAAGATGAGAAGTGAATAAGATGTAAAAAGGATCCAGAGAGGCGTCTGCCAGCCTGTTGTGAGGAACAGCTGCAGGCGCCGAGGTCAGTGAAGAAGGAGGGGGAGGAGTAATGCAGCTCCTGGCCAAGATTCCCCTGCAGCTCGTGGTGATGACCATGGTGGAGAAGGCTGTCCCCCTGAGCCCATGGAGGTCCACGGAGGGGCAGAGATTCACCTGCAGCCCATGGAGGAGCCCACGCCGGAGCAGGTGGAGGCCTGAAGGAGGCTGTGGCCCATGGAGGGCCCACTGGGGCAGCTGTTCTAGAGGGACTGCACTCCGTGGAAGAGATGACCCACGCCGGAGCACTTTAACGAAGGACTGTGGCGTATGGGTGGGACCCCACACTGGAGCAGGGGAGGAATGCGAGGAGTTCTTCCCCCAACGATGAAACAGCAGCATGAAACAACGCGTGATGAACTGACCGCGACCCCCATTCCCTTTTCCCCCCATGTGCCGCTCGGGAGGGGAAGGTAGTAGAGATAAATGTTAAGCCTGGGAAGAGGGAGGGGTGGGGGGAGGTTATCTTGTTCCCTATCTCATTCTCCTGCTAGTTTTAGTAATAAATGAATAGTTTTTCCCTAAGTCGAGTCTGTCTTGCCCGTGACGGTAACTTTAAGGATTCCTCCCTGTCCTTATCTCAAACCTCGAGCTGTTTTTCTTATATCATCTCCCCCTATTCTTACGGAGGGTAGGGGGAGCGGGAGAGAGACTGCGTAGTCTGGTCCCGATTGGGGCTGAACTACGACAGCTGCCTTGCTCTATCACGCACTACCCTGGCTGGATTTGTGCTGTCTCCCACGTTAGAGAAGCAGACCTTCCTCCACCCTCCGTGAGTCCCCTGCCTGGATCAGATGGCTCTCCTGTCAGTTTTGTGTATCTTGTGCCAAAAAGTTTTATCCTAAAAATTTAGTAAAAAGAGCAAAATACCTCCTTGATACCCCACTGTTAACTTCAATAGAGTCACTCCAGGGATGAGCTGAGTACACTAGAAGAGGGAAAATTTAAGCAAAGTTGAAAATAAATAAATAATTTCTCTATAGATAGTTAGACACACACATACACATACAGCAGGATTTTACAACTTCATTTGCTTGTGAATGGCACTGAACTGATCCGATGAGGTTGCTGCAGTACAAGTGTCCCCTAAACAGTAACTCAGCGCACAGAGAATTACGTATGTTCATGCATCAACATTTTTGAGTTAAGATACTTCTTTATTCCTAAGATTGTTGATTAGGCCCCTTTCAAACTCAGTATCCACTGTCTGTGCCTTACATGAATCATGTTCAGCACAGGGCATTGCTGACTCTCTATCACAAGCATCCTAGGAATAAAAGATCGGCATTTCAGTTTATTTTTCCTGCATCTTGTTAAAAAACGTACTAGGAATTTTCAAGAAACCTAATGCATAAATACATATTTTGTCTGATTCAATAACATATACAATTCAAATGAAACTGCTTTAGAAAACCAAGGGGCTGCTGTTATTCACCAGCACTTTAAATATGAACAATTTATTTCTTTACCTTGACGTTATTCAGAGAGCCAAATCAGAAAAAGATGTAGCATCACTTAACTGCTGCCCCACCTTCCCCCTAACAAGCAACCAGAGGACTACTGACCCCTCTAACACCAAATGCTTTTTCTGTAATCTTATCAACCATCACCTCTTCTGAGCAGTGAGGACAATAACAGATTGGTATTAGCAATCTTAGCCCTTCTCAGACAGTTGGAGGCTTGCATATCTTAACTGATGTGCCTAATTAGATACAGCAGTGATTCAGCCTTCAGCTGCGGTTCTGTGGTTTTGCTTCCAGTGTGCATCAGCACGCTTCGCATCACCCTGTGACTGAGGTGTTTACTCTTCATCACAATTGCTGTTATCTGTCAGAAGTGATACCAGACTGGTTTCCATAGAATAATACTCCTTTGCTTATTTATTTGGAAGTACTTTTACCAGAAGGCGCAGGTTATCTTTAAGTGAATGTTATTCTGGTGAAAGATATTAGCCTGGAAATCTCGGTGTCTTCTAGCCCTGGACAGAAAAGTCTGCCGAGCTTTGCGGAGGTGTCACAGAGGAGCACTTTGGCGTGTTATTCAGCCTCCATGCCTGCCCACTCTGCTTAGCGACAGGGAAAGCTCCATCTCAGTGGTGGTAGGCTTGTGAATTCTTACATGCCATGAACTGGATCAGGTGGTTTTTTTTTTCATTAGGTGAAATGATTTTCCATAGATAGCAGCATGAAATAGAGATGAACCGCTGCTCTGGAGGGGAAAAGGTCTGTATGTCATTAACCTTGTCACCCTCTGTTGACATAGCAGAGAATGTAAGCAAAGAATGAAAACACTCGATGCTCAGTGTTTTCTCAGGCCTTATCCTTAGTAGATTAGAACAGCAAGAATGTTCTCCGCCAAGCTTCAGAAGTGTGAAAGCCATGGTAGACAACACATTATATTTTGAGCTTTAAAATCACAACAGTCCACAGCTAAGAATCCAGGAGCTACATCTTCAGCTGGCATAAAGCACAGCTCTGCTGAAGTCAGAAGATGACACCTATTTATATCAGCCAAGGATATTGCTTCTCAATATCAAAGCTTATTATCACTTCTACTTACCTGCCAATTGCTACATTTAGTGCATTTTCCATTGCAATAGTAGACCCTTAAGGGAAGTAGAAAATGCAACTCTATCAGTGATGTTTTCAACTCTAACAGGAGATGTACAAGGCCTTGAACTCAGCTCTTTGTGAATAAAAAGGCTTTTAATTCATCTTTAAGGAAACAATTAGAGATCATCCAGAGCATATAAATTAATCTGATTTTCCTTTTCCTCTAGCAAGGCTATTATATATCTCTTTTCTTTTTCTTCCAGGTTGGCTTCTATTTTCTCTCAGGTGCAACTGCAGTTTCCTAAGGCAATGAACTGGGAAAGAATTAGCAACATCTGGAGTTATCTGCACTTCTGCCAAATAAAATGAACACGTCTGAAGATGGCAGTTTCTCAAAATGAAAAGGGAAGTGATGACTAATAAGGAAATGCAATTTACCAAAAATATCTCATTTAGCCTTTTCTTAAGTACATCAGCCTTGTAAGTCTCCTCCGCCACTTAAGAGTCCTACTTGGATTATGCGACAGTAAGATTTATCCAGAAAGAACAAATGTTTGGCAGTTTTGTTAGCTGTTTGGAGGTGGATGCAAGTTTACAGATCACTTGATGATATCTGATAAACCATAGACTTCCCATCTGAGTTAACTTCCTTCAACTCCTTTCACATCAACGGAAAGAAACAGGCAAGGCAGGATTCATTACACTTCTAAGCAGACGTTTAAAATAGCTCAACTGAACTGCACCCTAAAAGCAGCAGTTTTTCTCCTTTGAGTGAAAAGGAGAAAAAGCTCAGCCATGACCTCTATATCTGTAGGTGTCTAATGTTAAATGAGATGAGGATCACTCCCCAAGGCTGTCTGGCAGAATCATCGCCCCTTGCATTCCCTTCCATCTTAGCTTCTCCTTGTTGTCACTGTCACCCTCCTGGAAAGGAGGGGACCATCATCAATGGACAAGAGAGGCTATTGTCTTCCTCTTTAAGAAATTTTCTTTGAGGTCTTTAATGAAGAGGTGATATGAGCATAAGCATTTACCTGTTACTTAGGTGTATTCAGCTTAACTTCCTTGTCCCTGCTTCCAAGCCCTTACTCTTAGTCCTCTTTCCCATTCTGCTTCTTCTTGTCCCACCTTAAATACCGTACTCTAGGAGCCAACCTTATTGAAGTCCCTCCAAAAAATCATTCCTGCCCAGTTGGCTACATTAATCCTGACTTATTGTGCTCACAGCTCTGCTAAACAGTTACTGGAAGCATCCAAGTGTGCACCTTCCTTAAATAGCAATTCCAAGATCTCATCATGTATAAATTCTCCTGTCTCGAGTTTCACTTATCACCATGAATATGGGCTGGACTCATCCCTCCTAACCATAAGTCCTTGGATGAGACACCTAAGTTAGGTGTGTAGTCACTTGAGTCAATGAAGTAACAGTTCCTTCCAGAGGGGCTCTCAGATCTTGCACAGTTTTAATTGCCCCTTGAAGATACACATTTCTTTCACTAGTTACATAAAAGGAAGCCTGAGAGGCAATATTTCTTTTTTTGGGTTATCCGTTAAGTGCCAAAAGATAGGCAGGGTGAACTTAAGCTTATATTTTTTCCTTTTATAGGAATACATCTTAACATTTTTTAAATACTTGGGAATAATGAATACCAATAACTACACAGGCACAGAATTTTTAGTTGCTTCAGGGCAATATATCTTCTCTGAAGCCTATTCTTGCCTTAAGCTTAGTGATCCTTCAGCTGCTATTGATGTCAAGGGGAGCCCAGCACCTGACAAGATGAGGCCTGTTGACATTACTGATGAACCTCACCCATCATCAATGCAAAGAAGGAAAAAATGTAACAATGGGAAGGAAAAGGGAAATAAAGCCAGACTTTATACCTTTACTAAAAGCCTCTAATATCATCCCTCTATTCCTACAAAAGCCAAGGGATGCTGCAAATCTGGATATACTCTCGGGAGGACAATTTTCTTTTCTTTGTTGCTGCTGATTCTGCTTGAAAGTTATCAAACCACAATGCTCTCCTCTTCTGGCCTTCAATACAAACAGGAAAGGGAGACAGCCCAGCCTGAAACGCCGAGCAGTGCCTCGAGCTACCCCTTTCCTGCTTGGAGGATGGGTGCTTAGAGGAGAGAAGGTCATCCCCAAAGGCAGAAGGGGTTCAGAGTGAGGGGACAGGTCCTGGGAGCCAGCCAAAGTCACCCTTTGGCAGCACCTCCCTAGGTGAGCAATGCAGAGCAGACGTCAGTAACTGCCCATCCCAGAGCAAATCTCTAGACAGAAGGAAGCCAAACTTGACAATTTTCCCCTTCAATTTTTTGTCACTTGAGGAATGCATGAGGAAGCCACATGATCTGTTTAGCCTAACTCACATAAAGTTAGAGAAGCAGTGGCTTGAATTTTACAGCCTTTTCTTATCATTAGTATTCTTCCTTCAAACCTCCGCATTTTGTTGGGCTCATGAAACAACAGCGAGGCCTGTCCTGCAGCTAATTTGAGGCCTGCCGATTCCCACAAAATCTGTGGCTTACTGGATAAAATGTCGTCTTTGTATTTCAAAAATAGTCAGCACAAATCCAATTAAAAATGTTTCTTTTCTTTCAAATATTATATTGTTCTGAGTGTTTCTGTGTAAGCAGGGAACCCTGGATTACATTCCTCTCCAGGGGATCCTAAATGTTTATACAAATCACAGTAGGCAGCATTACAACACTTCCAACTTTTGCCACATGCACTTTGTCTAAACTCGAACTTGGTCAGAAATCTGTCAGACTGCAAACTGTAAAAAAGAGAAATGAAAGGAAACTGTCTTATTTTTGTTCCTTTTGAGGATGTAATTCTATTAACAGTTCTGTACGTCTTTCCCCCATCAATTTAATTACATATTAATTAATTCTTAGCAGTTTTCTAAAGCCCAGCAAAATATCATCTGACCCAAAACATTTCACAGCAGGGAAAAAAAGCCAAGTTAGATAAAGAGAAAATCCATCCTTTGGAAAAAAAAATGATGTTTAGAAGAACAGGCAAGAGTAGGAAAAGATCAGCTTTCCCTTTTCCTCAGCAAACACATGTTGCTGCATGTCTCGCTCATTAGATTTCACTTCTTTGCACGCCTGTGCATCATGCCCCAGACTGATCTTAACTACAAACTGGTGATACTACATCCAAGGGCTTGCCATTTTACGCTTTTCCTTTCTTGAAGATATCAACATCAAAGTGATTCAGATACAGCCGTGGCTATGGCTTTGCCATTGGTGTTGTGCCACTGTCATGGATCTCTTTTCAAATAGGCCCACAAAGTCTGAACACGCTTGGAGCTGCAACCCAGGTGGTTTACCTTGACTCTGAGGGCGAAGCAACTTGGTGAGAAATAGAGGGGTCTACATTAGAAACAAGCAAGCTCTGGCAGAGATTACATTTTTTGTTGCCTGAGATAACCTCGGGAAGGGGTTGAGTTTGCACCCTTTTCTCTGAGCTTGTGTGTTGCTTATACCAGGCAGGTTGGGACTGCCATCTGCTTACGTTTATATTTTTATAGGGCCTTTTATCGCAGGGCTCCCAAAGCACTTTACACACTTACACCTTGATTCTCTGTTGTAACAGGAGGTGAGTTTAAATTAAAATAATGTGTAGGTCGTAATCTAGGAATTGGGCTTTATAGCCTCTTTTTTTACCTCTCAAGTGGGGTTGTTACAAAGCAGGTACCAAAAGCCAGAGCCAGGCATTTCGAGCCACAGTACGAAAATCAAGATATTTCTGACAACAGAGAAAACAGAAAGACTTAGAAAAAAGGAAGCCATGTTTCACATGCATAGCCGATAGATCTCACAGTGTGAAAGAGAAACACATCTATGCCTTTAGTCATTGATGTGCAAGGGGCTAACACTCTGCTTGCCATGAAAAAAAGGAACCATGGCTCAAACCAGTACCAATCTCCTTGTCCTTATACGCAGTTATTGGTGGATGATTACTGTATGGAACAGGGAAGCCTGAAAAAAGGAGAAGTCTCCTTAGAGCAAAGAGTTGACCCATGTCAGTGAGGGGGAGCTGACCTTCAGCTATTGCAGAAGGTCACGGTGACAGCCCAGGAAAGGCACAAAATGAGACATGTCCCTTTCATGCTTACAGCAGGGTATGTATGACATTGCTGTGCCATCCTCCCGGGGAATGGGACAGAAGCCGGAGCAGCACAGGAAGCCAAATGTGGGAAGTGCAGGAGTGGAAGACGGGAATTTGTCTTTGGAAGCGCTTCCACAGGTTTAGCAAGTTAATTAGTTGCACAGCACGGGCCCAGTCACCATGCCATGAAGCTTTTTTTATTAAATTTGCTTATTTCTGGACCTACTGTTGCTAGTCTGACTGCCACCGGCCAGGAAAGCAGAGAGAGCATGTAGCTCCTCTGGGTCCAGGTGAACACCCACATAGCGAACGCTTGCCGCTGAGCCAGGCACCCTAGGTTCCCTTACAGACAACGCAGAGAAACATTTTCCTTAGGGAAACACCTTATTTCTTCCTGAAATTGACAGAAAATAGGATAAATTATTTGCACCCAGCAAGTGCACGTTTCACTCTGCTCTAAAGTCAGGATAAATGATGTTTCTCACACCTCGACCCTGCAGAATAGGCCAGTGAATCCTCTCTAGCAGAGCAATTCCAAAAAGAAGCTTAAAGACTTAAAAATTAAAAGACTTAAAAATTAAAAGACTTAAAAATTAAAAAAAAAAAAATCAAAACCGTGTGAAAATTAGAGCTGATCACATGCACCTGAGTCTTCAAGACAGACAGTCGCATGTATGCTCAGTGCTGGGAAGCATAAGTAACCAGTTTACGCTACGGCACACCAACTCGGCTTCCCAGATCAAAGCACCTGATCCAGAGGGAAAGGCTGAGAAGCTAAAAAAGGGCTGGAAATAGGAGGCGAGAAGGCATGGGGCAAAGGACCAGGAGAGGCAGGGAGAGCAGTGGAAAAATAGTATCAGAGACAGAAAGAAAAATGCAGAAGATGCAACACTGGAGACACGGTTCATTCCCGACTCCTTCTCTTTCCGCTCTGAGTTAAATCTTTTCCCCGTCCTCCCTGACCCTCACTCCTGCTCTTCTGTGGCTCATTTCATGCACCCATTGCAGCTCAGCTCACTGCTTCACCTGCACAGATTCATCGCCACCCACAGAAAAATCCTCCGAACACCGACCTGGGGCACGTTCTGGAGCGAAGAGGGGGCCTGAAATAGCTCCCGCTGACGCCCTGCCATTGCAGAGAAATAACTCGGCGCTCACTGAAGCCGGGACTGGAGCCCAAGTCCTCTGGCAGTTTTATGAAACTCTAGCTGTTTCTTGCCTCCGCTTTTCAAAAAGTGCACAACGTGAAATGTCTAATTTCAGGGCAAATGACACAATAGCGCTAAACGGCATGATTTGTTTGTTTGTTTCATCCCAGGAGGGGAGGAGGGAAGGAATGTATATTTGATCTGATCCAAACCATTTTGTTGTTGTTGTTTCTGTTAAATAAAACAATAACAAAAAAATCAATGGCTCGAACTGCCCTACACAGAAGAAGTTTGAGGGGGAAAGAGAGAGAGGTGACCCCATTTCCCTCTCAAGACTCATCTGACCTCTGACACCCCAGCCTGGGAGGAACTCACTTATGAAACCCAACGTTCAGAAAAAAAAATTTAAAACTTAGCCCAAGCTGCCCCACATTCAGGAGAAAAGCTGTTTATTTACTTTGTCTTCTCTTGCAGTGTCTGTGTGCTCTGAATTGCCCACTGACCTACATTCCCCGGGACGCGGAGCTGTGCCTCCCTGCTCTGGGGGCTCACCGGCACCCCTCGCCCTGGCCCTGCGCTCCCTCTCGGGCACTGCACCAGCTCTTCCAGCAACGTCATGCATAAGTGGATAACATCTCAGGCCACCGAAGCACGCTTTTAAAGTGGATAGCCAGCCAAGTGTGTATTAATTAAACTTAAAAGTTCTATTTATTGCCAAACACAGGGGGATTACGCAGACAACAAGTGGTGGAAAGTACTCCAAAATGTTCTCACCCCTTTAATTACTGTGCTATAGTTAGCCCAGCGAGCTGATGCATAATCAACACTGCTGTACGCGCTGTTTACAGCAAGCACTTGAGAGAAGCAAACTTCTGACTTCATAGCCGCTCCGAGCAGCTGCGACGTTTGGAGAGGCAGGAGGAACACAGAAGGCACCGAAGTGCCCTTTTATTGATCTCCTCACAGCGAGGCTGCTCGCCTCCAGCACCTCGTCGCGCTCGCCAGCCCCGGGGGGCCCGGCCACCAGCCAGTGCCCTCATCCAGCAGCGCTTTCAGTCCATCGCACCAAAGCTCCCGTAGCGCCCGATGCGTACTGACATAACAAAGCCTGCCATGGTGGAAGTTAATTACCATTGCACCACACTTTGCCGCCAGCAGTTTTTAGAGCTGAGAATCTTAGGAGCTTGAATTTATTTTACGCTTTGGTGTTTTAGGTGCCTAAGCCCATGAATTTCACAGGAACGTTGAGCGGCCAAGCGAAGATGCCAGACAGATCTAGATTCCCAAGAGACTGATCCTGATACCCTGAATCTATCGCAGGGACCAACCCCTGGAATTCAGCAAGATCAGCACTAGGACCAGTGATGTGATGACACTTTATCCCTCTTAGGGCAGCTTACAAACCCTCACCAAAAGTGTATCTTCTTTACTAAAAATGAATATGAAAAAATCAGCAAAATATGGTAAAAACTTAATAGCTTGGTTTGAAATAGCCCTACTCTCGCTCACACATACAACACACAGAATTAACAGCACTGACCTCTGTGCTGCTCTGTTCTGCTATCTCCCAGCTGCACCTTACAAGCAGTAGCATATTGCTGTCTCCGATACTCAACTTGGCTGCCTTCAGCATGGGCAGCTCATTTTCCTTCCCTGAGTCCTCAACCCCCCAGTTCATTCCGGGTGTTTTCATTGCAATAGAATCATAGAATTGTTCAGGTTGGAAGGGACCTTCAAAGGCCATCTAGTCCAACCCTCCTGCAAGAAGCAGCGACATCTTTGACTAGATCAGGTTGCTCAGAGCCTCATCCAACCAGGCCTTGAATATTTCCAGGGATGGGGCATCTACCGCCTCTCTGGGCAACCTGTTCCAGCGTTCTACAACCCTCATTGTAAAAAAAGCATAAAGAAGGCACCCATGGGATTCTGGAAATGAACTTGATTACTTTTGGGGGGGGTTCGGTTGATGGCAAGTTGAATATGAGCCAACAGCATGCCCTGGCAGCCAAAAGGGCCAACTGGGTCCTGGGGTGCATCAAGCACAGCATAGCCAGTTGGTCAACCCTACCCTGCACTGGTGTGGCCCCACCTCGAGTACTGTGTGCAGTTTTTGGTGCCTCAATATAAGAAGGACATCAAAGTATTAGAGTCTGTGAAGAGGAGAGCGACGAAGATCGCAGTCTACAACTTCCTCAAGGAGGGCAGCAGAGTGGGAGGTGCTATCTCCTCTCTCTGGTGGCCAACAACAGGACACAAGGAAATGGAATGAAGCTGTGCCAGAAGTTCAGACTGGAAATTAGGAAAAGGTTCTTCACTGAGAGGGTGGTCAGGCACTGGAATAAGCTCCCCAGGAAAGTGGTCACGTCATCAAGCCTGTCAGAGTTCAAGGAACGTCTGGACAATGCTCTTAGTCATATGGTTCATTTTTAGGCAGTCCTGCGAGGAGCAAGCAGTTGGACTTGATGATCCTTATGGGTCTCTTCCAACTTGAGGGATTCTATGATTAGCAAGACAGCAAAAAGAAAATCTTTCACCCTTTTGCATTTTCATAACTGGTCACAATCCAAACAGCAACACATATTTTCTAAGTGACCCTTGGCCTATGTTTCAAGAGTCATGCCCCCTCCCAAGTATACAAATTTCTTGATCTGGACAGCTTGAATAATATGAGGAACTGTTGGTAAATTAAGTGATGGTAAGCATGGGAAACAGCTGAGTAAATCACATTACAGCACCACAAAGTCTGCCATTACTACTGCCCTTGTTACAAGCAGTCTGAGACACCTTATACATTTAGTACCTCCACACTTACATATTTAGCAGCTCTTTGGACAGCACCCATGTTTAACCTTCATTAAAATGGCCTGACTCTGTCTTCCAGGACCTCAGAATCTCCCTGACAAGGCCTAGCAAGCGGTTCTTTTGCAAGGCAGAGCAAGGTGGGTGTATAAATGCCCCAGCTTCATGCTTTTGGCTTCTTTGTGAGCAAAATAAGGTCTCTCTGACTGGCTACAAACATCACCTGGGGAATCATCAGCAAGCCTAGAGTTGCCAGCGCAGAGAGTACTGTGGCTGTTATTTCTCATCAGCAATACTACCCGTTGTACTCTACCTCCAAAACCTCTGACGCTCAGACAGAGACCAGGATGTTTAAAGACTTCAGAATGATTCCAGAAATAAGGGATTTAGCAGCTTTCCTAAATAGAATAGAATAACACCAAAGCCTTTTGAAGTAAAGCTGTTTGGAAATTTTCTGACCAAAAAAATAGCAATTCATTCCTTCCAAAGCAGTTCCTGTTTTCCTAAACTCAACCAACACCTCAGCTCTCTGGAAACCTCACTCCAGTTTTTGAAGGTGAGCCTTGGGACTTGGGACACCCATTCAGCACTCAGGGTCTTCTTTCCTGCAGAGCTGCCCTGGAGCCAGGGGTCTCAGGAGCCACTGAGAGTGGCTCACTTGCAGGGCTGCACCCCGTGGTCCTCTCCATTCCACTCAGGAGTGTTAGAGCCTGTGGAGCTGCTGGAAATTTCTTCAGTCTTTCTTTGGTTTGCTTGCTTTAATATACATCATGTTTCAAAACAATGGCGTTTCTTTCAAGCTGAAATCCCAAGTTTTAGCCAGCTTTACACTTCGTGTCTATATTGATAATCCCTGAGCCAAAAGGCAAAATTTCTACCCTTCCGAAATACTTTGAGACATATTAAAAATGCTGTAAGATTAATAGCTGGCACATCAGCAAACTGAACAACCCCAAATTACAGTGAAGTTCATGTATGTGCATGCACTTGAAGGAGCACAAGTCCATGGGGCCCGACGAGATGCATCCGCGCGTCCTGAGGGAACTGGCGGATGAAGTCGCCAAGCCGCTGGCCATCATATTTGAGAAATCGTGGCGGTCTGGTGAGGTCCCCGATGACTGGAAGAGAGGGAACATAACCCCCATTTTCAAAAAGGGGAGTA
>WHYT01017697.1:0-20420 GCA_009806455.1 Tetrax tetrax
TGGTAGCCCCTATGGCTGGGATAATTAATTAATTAGCTAACAGCTGGGGTTAATTTACCCAAATTAGCCAAAGGGCTATTCCATCCCATCTAACATCATGCTCAGTATATCAGTGAGGAGGGTGCTGAAGGGAGTCTCCTCTTACTTGGAAGAAACTAGGTGCGGAGATTTGTTGTAAGGCATTGTATTGTGTTTATATTCCATCACTGTTTTGTTTTCTTTTGTCATTGCTGTTAAATTTACTTTTTGTTCAATCTCAATCCACGTGGTTTTTGTTTGTTTGTTTACCAATTCTCCCCCGGTTCTCTTGGAGGGTGGGGGAGAGTGGGAGAGAGACTGCGTGGTCTGGTCCCGATCGGGGCTGAACTACGACATTATCTTTATTTGAAGAAGTCCCTTGAGGTCCATTTTTAAAGGTACGTAATGGATTGGCAAGATATTCCACATCTGGCAATTACTCCATCTAAATACCAGCATCGTGTACATACAAACAAACATAGAAGCACGTGGACTTTACTCCTTTTCTCAGCATCAGCTTTGCCATTCTTGTCTTTTTAGACTCCTAAATTGTGTTTAGAGCAGTGATATTGAGAAATATGAGTTAAACAAATTATGCCCTGCAAAAAAAAAAAAAAGTACATTTTTAAGAAGATTTTCAAGTGGGAGTTTAGTAGTTCAAACAAATTAAGGTGCAGAAGTTGTCACAGGGACACTTGCCACAACCCACAACTGGCTATCTAACCGGATTAGCGAAATCATAGAATCACAGAGGGTTTCGGTTGGAAGGGACCTTTAAAGCCCACCCAGTCCAACCCCCCTGCCAGGAGCAGGGACATCTCCAACCAGATCAGGTTGCTCACAGCCCCGGACAACCTGGCCTGGAATGTTTCCAGGGATGGGGCATCCACCGCCTCTCTGGGCAACCTGGGACACTGCTCCACCACCCTCAGTGCAAAAAATGTATTCCTTATGCCCAGTCTGAATCTCCCTCCCTCTATTTTGGAACCATCACCCCTCGTCCTGTCACCCCAGGCCCTGCTGAAGAGTCTCTCCCCACCTTTCCTGCAGCCCCCTTTGGGCACTGGGAGCCGCTCTCAGCTCTCCCTGGAGCCTCCTCTTCTCCAGGCTGAACAGCCCCAGCTCTCCCAGCCTGGCCTCACAGCAGAGCTGCTCCAGCCCTCTCAGCATCTGCGTGGCCTCCTCCGGACCCTCTCCAACAGCTCCACGTCCTTCTGATGTCGGGGGCTCATGCTGTGTGCCTCTGGCATCTGGATTGTCTTACAACAGCGCTGCACCCACATTTCTATTACGTTGCATTACAGGCTCAGAAAAGTGTGCTACGTGGTTTGCTTTTTCAATACTTCCAAGGTACACTGTCCACTTGCCAGCATGTTTATCCTTCTAAAAGTCATTAAACAGTAAAGATAATAAAAAAAAACCATAAAAGTAGAGCTCTATTAATATATAAACAGCCTACATTATTTGGAAAAAAAAAACCAAAACAGCTAATTAAAGTAATCTCTTATCAAAAGAGGCTATAGCAGCTGCTGGCCTGTACCGGTTTTTAGCACAAATCAGAATCAACTACTGGCAATGAAACACTGGAAAATCTTTTGAAGACAGATCTTACTGCATGGATAGAACAAAAACAGCGCTATGCAAGATCCTGTTCAGCATTCACAACTAATGAATGAAATAATTTCATTTCCTCATTTTGCCTATTTGTTTTCTTGAGGTTATAAATTAAAATTCTCTTTTGTCTACCATGCCTGATCATTTCAGGTAAAAGATATCAAGTCACAGTAAAGTAAGCAAGTATTACCTTTACATCTTAATTTATATCCACTTCCATACAACCAGTTGAACACAACTTGGATTCCTCAGATTTATCTGATTTTGGTTGCTGATGACAGATCATCATCAGCTTCCAGAACATATGTCAAATCATTGGCATCTTTTGGACTCTTGAGAAAAAAATAATCTATTATAGCAACAAATAATTTTTGAGCCTAGAGTGTCTCCTTTTCTCAGACTCCACAAAGTGTAAGAGGAGCTGTCACCCTTGATTTGCAAAAGTGCCCTTACAGCTTTACGTTGAACAGCCTAAGAAATGAGAACAAGAAAATGAAGCTTAGACCTCTGATGACACCAAGCTGTGTGGAGCCGTTGACACGCTGGAGGGGAGGGATGCCATCCAGAGGGACCTGGACAGGCTGGACAGGTGGGCCTGTGCCAACCTCATGGAGTTCAACCAGACCAAGGTTGCACGTGGGTCGTGGCAATCCCAGGCACAAATCCAGGCTGGGTGGGGAATGGATGGAGAGCAGCCCTGAGGAGAAGGACTTGGGAGTGATGGTGGACGAGAGGCTCAACATGAGCAGGGCAACAGGTGCTTGCACCAAAGAAAGCCAACGGCATCCTGGGCTGCGTCAAAAGGAGCGTGGCCAGCAGGTCGAGGGAGGGGATTCTGCCCCTCTGCTCTGCTCTGGTGAGACCCCACCTGCAGCACTGTGTCCAGTTCTGGAGCCCCCAACATCAGAAGGACGTGGACCAGTTGGAGAGGGTCCAGAGGAGGCCATGCAGATGCTGAGAGGGCTGGAGCAGCTCTGCTGTGAGGCCAGGCTGAGAGAGCTGGGGCTGTTCAGCCTGGAGAAGAGGAGGCTCCGGGGAGAGCTGAGAGCGGCTCCCAGTGCCCAAAGGGGGCTGCAGGGAAGGTGGGGAGAGACTCTTCAGCAGGGCCTGCTGTGACAGGGCGAGGGGTAACGGTTTTAAAATAGAGGGAGGTAGGTTTAGATTTGATATTAGGAAAAAATTTCTTACACTGAGGCTGGTGGAGCAGTGTCCCAGGTCGCCCAGAGAGGTGGTGGATGCCCCATCCCTGGAAACATTCCAGGCCAGGTTGGCCGGGGCTGTGAGCAACCTGATCTGGTTGGAGATGTCCCTGCTCCTGGCAGGGGGGTTGGACTGGGTGGGCTTTGAAGGGCCCTTCCCACCCAAACCAGTCTGTGATTCTATTTTTTTCCTTCTGAAAGCTTTCCCCTAGAACACAAACAACAGCTTACTTGTTGTCTTGACAAGAATGTGCCTGCCTTATCTATCAGATATGAATTTCTGTACTACAGGATAAATCAGAACTCCCTATAACAGTAAGCACAAAATTAAAATGGAACATGAAAACTAGGCAAAAATGTGGAAGTAAGGCTCACTGTTGACATCTGGGTCAATAACCCAAACCAAACCAGGTAGCCTTAGCCCAGTTTAATAAATTATTTATGTGCCACACACATGTATTGCAATAACTTGAAATGGTTATATTTTCAAAAAAACATTAGGAAGAATATGATCCCTCCTGGTGCAACTGCTGTCTCTTTCTTATTAAGACTAATGAGAACAAATTCTACCCAATTCTACTCCAAGTGGAAAATTCAGTTAGCGTGACAAATGAATGACAATGATGCAATTATCAAACCATACAGCTTTCAAAAGCTCACAATCCCTGCCATGCAATAAATAAAGGAAATTATTTTTAGTTTACTGCATAAGATGCTCTCAAATAGTGTCACAGGAAAGTGACCTTATAAAACAAATAATTAATAGTAAAAGTGACCCTCAGAAAAAATCTCTCAGTATATCTCAGCATTTTTTCTAGCTTTCTTGTAACAGTTGATCACAGTCTATACTTTTAGTTCAGTGTTTTGACTTTTGTAATCAGGAGCAGGGGGAAGAGGAAGTGTCTGTTACAATCTTTTCTAATACATACAATATCAAGTGCTCAGGAATGCAGGGAACGATGTCCTAATGGGTTTTTCTAACATTCTGACACACAAGACTAAACCTGAGATGATGGCACGGTGCTTTCTCTATCTCATTGACAATTAGATTCTACTTACCTTGTAAACAGTTCTTTGTCACCCCTTTCCTATTTCTGAACAGCAGAATTCTTGCAAATAGCAAGGTGAAGGCAAATGTCTGAGTGAGATTTGACTCATTCCAAGTCAAAATAGCAGTAAAAAGGTAACTTGGAAAGATGTCTCTCTGAAAGGACAGCAGGTTTCTAGCCCTAGACAAAGTCAGCGGGGACTTCCCCAAAACAAATATCGCCCAGGTTCCCTGACCACCTGAGGAATATTTCCCAGGAGGTTTCAAACACAGGAATTTCTCCATACTTTTTCAAGTTGCATTCAAATATCAAGGTTTTTTTTTTTTCCCTAACTATATACTGTATTCTGTTACGCTCTCTTCCTGCTTTCACCCAGGGTAAGGGAATTGGATGTATCCATTAGACAGGTAATTAGAACGAACAGCAGAGTGTAAAAAAGAAACTGAATATGCAGTTAATTGAAGCCACTGGGTTTTTTGTGCTGGGATGGATGAACACTGGCAGAAAACCACACCCGAGTACAGCCAAGGCTGAAGGCTTTTAAGGCAGCAATCGTACACACAGAAATGTCTCTGGAACCAGGAAAACGCTGGATTAACTAATTCTATGGGAAATAACACAGCCCCTTCTACCCAGATGAAAAAATAGACAAGGAAGACCTGAAGTAACATGATTATTCTCAGTTCCAGCTACTAATTCATTTCATAACTCAGGACCAACATGCGTTACGCTTTTTTATTTTAGATCTTCATGCTGAAGAATGGCAGTGTTCATCTCCCTCAAGATCTTTGCAGAAGAAAAAGTGGCAGAACTAAATTTTATTTCCTATCTTTCTTTTGTTTGATTTTATTACTTACAAACAAGATGGATTCAAAAGTCCGTACAGGATTTTTTAGCTTTTTGAATTAGAGTTGGATTTTTTTAAATGAAAACATGTTTCTAAATATGTATTTAATTATATCCTCCCACTGAGCAATGGTACATTCAAGAAAATGAAGAATGAACAGTCTATAAATTTTAAAGTACAGGGGAACTGCAGAGAACAAGAGAACATACATAATTTGTCAAACTGGAATCTGGCTACTACACTCAGCCCCAATTCTTCCCAAAAATATACACCTAGTGGGAAGAGGAGAGCATACTATACCACAAGTCGTCAATTTTAGCTTGGCAATTCATGTAACTCTAAGTAAATCATACTTGTTTTGAAATTGGGGCTCAAGACATCTATATTTTTAAAGATTTAAATATAACTCAAATGCAAAGATATATGCAAAAATCTGTCTTCCATGAGGGGATTCTTAGTTAGATTTGTAAACCTGCGTATATAGGTTTGTATGTAAAACTTCTGAGTTTGTTCTTCCATGGTGACAGTAGGGAGATTACACAGAGGAGTCTGATTTATATTTCCACTTGCTGACAGCCTTTTCAGAATGATACAGTGCTTTGTTCTGTGAACTCCATCCTCATTATAATATCACACTTGGGAGTCAAATGTTTTAATCATTACAGAGGATGTCGCAATTCAAGTGGTCATAATGAGATTAATAGAGCAAGCAGGTCCTTCAGATAGAACTGTATGTCACGTCAGGCCTTATTAGAAGAAGAAAGTATCTTGCCATGGTGCAGCATATTCTGAAGGGATTGTCAATAACTGTCACACAGTTGTTCATTAATTGTGATTCACTGCTTTGAGAAATTTATTTTTCATCTAAGAAACCAGAACCCTGGACCTTAGTTCAGTTAAGATGCTGCAAATTCACACTATCCTACAGCAAATTTCAGGATGCCAAAAGGTTCAGGAAAGTTCCTCTAATTAAGGTGTTCAGTGCTGGGGGTGAATGAAGCTGGCCACTCCTGACCCAACGGCATAACGCGCTTTGCTGGTCTGCAAACAGATAATGTATTCCTCGGCTGACACCAACTCCTGGAGCTATAAATCGGCTTTCTCCTCTGCCAGGAAGAACGCTGCCCTCACATTAATTAATCCCTCTAAAATAAAATCCCTGTGTGTCAGGCCTCAGTTAGCATATTTGTCATACAATCACAAGCCTGTAAGTAAAAATATTTTTCTATAGCTAGCTAGTAATACATTTGTTTGACTTTAACATAGCTGCTAATATTCAAATGGCAACTGAACAAATCTCTTCACAAACCAAACTCTCTCCTATACCACATTTTCTGATAAAAACACAATAGCATTTAACAATTTACCTTTGCACTTACGGCGGCAGGCGGCGCAGCGGGTCAGGGCCGCAAGCATCCGCGCCGGCAGGGCACGGCTCCCTCCGGGGTAGGCCCAGAGATGGCGGCCGGCTCCAGCCACCAACCCAGGTGACAAGGCAGCGGTGGGGGAGCCCCGAGACCAAGCCGGGAAAGTCACTCGGCAGTGCGGAGACCGCATGGAGCAGGCAGAGCCGGGAAGCCATCCCGGGGCTGCGGCGCAGGGCTTGGCTAACAGGCTGGCAGGGCCCCAGGGCCCCGGGTGAGGCTCCTAATAAACAACCCATTTTCTCTCATGTTGCAAAAAATAAGGAGGAGAGGGGAGAATTGTGAGAAAACTCTTACACAACAATGCAATTTATGAAGGGAGACGGAAATTTAAAGCTCAATTTCATCTCCTCGCTCCAACCTCGCTGTGCAGCGGAGTACAACCCCGCTCCTGGTGCGTTCCTGAACAGCTGGCAGCCAGAGTCACGGGCGAAAGGGAAGGACGTGTCTGACTGCGGCATGATGGCTCAGGACAAAAAAAGAGTTCCTGTAAAATACGTACATACTCACGTACAGACTGATGTTTCTGAATCGCAGCAGTGCAAAGGAAAGTGGCATCCTTCGTTTTCTTGCAGACCTGAGCAACCAGTGAGGAAGCTTCCCAGAAATTTGTCTCACCTTAAAACCAGAAAATAAGCATGCATAAAGATATTAAAAGTTATTCCTTCCTTCTTTCTACATTAAACGCGATGCAAGGTTATTTAGAAAAGCATACCTATTTGGGAAAGACTTATTTTAATCACATGCTTAAATAACATTCTGAAATTTCATTTGAGACCTCGGCCATATTTGAACACAAATCCATGTAATAAAACAGCAATTAGGAGACCTGATCCTCCCAATAGCTTGAACTCAAACATTTCAATGCATTCTTCAAATAGTAAATAATTTCTTGCACTGATTTTGAATTTTGATGCTAAATCAAAAGTAGATGTTTCCACTGTCAGCTGCCATGATCATCCTTTAAATGGTTAAAACATAATAGTAGTAGTATACACAAGAGACTTGTTCTAAGGAATCTACGTTCAAGGAAGAGACTGAACTGCTGCCTGAGGAAGGACCCCAAGCAATAAACCTGGCCATTTCTCACCAAGATAAACTTTCCTCTATCAGTAACTATAGAGAAGCATCTGCCCACAGCAGCACAGAATAGCAATTAAGAGCATAACGTGTACCTTGCATGCCATTAAAGCCTCGGGCACTTCTGGTGAGAGCATTCTGTAAGCCGTAAGAACCCCTATGTGCATATCTAACGCACTGGGGAATCGTATATCCGAGTAGTTACTTAAAGTTAATCCCCCATAAGCCAGAATGGCAAAAATTCAATTTCAGGAGTTGGGGAAAGTTTTCAATGTATACGCAAAATAAAGAAGGACTTAGGCTATGATCCGTCACCCTAACAACTCTTCCCCTTCCAGACATCCACTGTAGTACGTTTACCCTGCCAATCTATGCTGCAAGTATTTCCTATAAGTTTAAGGCAATACTTACAGAAGAATAAAAAAAAATAAATTAATTACTTCAAGGCATGTCTGCAATAGCATAATGTTACAACCAGAGCTTTTGATGAACTGTCTAAACCGCATTTAGAATCACAGGATGGTTTGGGTGGGAAGGGACCGTTAAAGCCCACCCAGCCCAACCCCCTGCCAGGAGCAGGGACATCTCCAACCAGATCAGGTTGCTCACAGCCCCGGCCAACCTGGCCTGGAATGTTTCCAGGGATGGGGCATCCACCGCCTCTCTGGGCAACCTGGGACACTGCTCCACCACCCTCAGCATAAAAAATGTTTTACTGATGTCTAATCTGAATCTACCTCCCTAAAACCGTTACCCCTCGTCCTGTCACCCCAGGCCCTGCTGAACAGTCTCTCCCCACCTTTCCTGCAGCCCCCTTTGGGCACTGGGAGGCCGCTCTAAGGTGTCCCTGGAGCCTCCTCTCCTCCAGGCTGAACAGTGACAACTACTTGTCCTGGTACCAGGATGTGGGTTGTCACCACCGACCCCCGGAGCTATGATGCCCCAACATCTCAGGGCTGCCAGCCCTTTCCCAGCTCTGGCACTCACAAAGCCACAGCTACAGCCAAGGAGGCCACAGGCACGAGGCTGCTGGACACAGGAAAACAAGTCCCAACCAGCTCAGGCCAACACAAGCCCGGACAGTCCTCAGGGCCCCGCTCTGCCAGGACAACAGAAACCTATGGCCTTCTACTGGCAGTGGCAAAAATACTGAGCTCCTGATCCCGTCTGATAGTCACTGAACCGCAGGCCATCGCTCAGGAGCACAGCAAAGACGTTGCAAAATCTACAGTCCCTCAAGGATTCTGGACTAAAACCGAGCAACGTATCTTCCCAGTCTGCTTGTTTTTTCCTGTCTAGCCATGTCTCAGGACAACCTGCATGGGTCTGCGCGAGGCTCCCATTTCTTTATCGTCGTGCATGGCTATTCTGCTCTGGGTAAGGGATTGATTTTTATAGTCAATGCCATTTTCACAATCAGCAAAAACATTATGACTGTAGAACTTAGAACTATGGGTTGTAAAGTCAAGCTCAAAATTCCTGCAGTTGTTGCAAACCACAGTGTTACTTTTAAGGGTGCAGTATAATTAAAATCACACCTTTTGGTGTAAGCGCCTATTATGAGGCAGGTCATAATAAATAAGGCAGTTTATAACAATTTCTAAGCACTGACTAAATATACAACATAAAGTTTCCACATATACTATTTTAGGTTGATTAGAAAACACCAATTTCACAATCACGTTTGACCAAATTTTCATCTAAGAAATGGCCTGAAGTTTGAAAATTAATACCTTCACATATATCATGCATACATTAAGCTGCTGTTTGCTTGCACCTTCTTTAGAGATTGGAACATTTCATTTGGGGGGGTAGCTCATTCTCGTAGATACCTATCTCAGAAACACCATAACGTGTTTCCAAAATTGCCAAATCAGGCTCTTTGTAATAAATAATAAATAATACAGCTCTGAAAACAGTTTTATAAACAAAATTAATTTCATCCATTTATGGATTATATATAAAATGTTACAAAAATAGGCTTTATATATTGGTAATCTACTAATTATTATCATTATTAATAATAGGGGGAACATCTCACGGAAGGAAACAAGGTTGCTTTTGTCTGGATATAGTAACACCTGAAACTGGATCTATTTTTACTTATTACCTATTCCTTATGCATATTTTCCTCTGATTTTAACTTCAGCCATAACTATTGACCTGGAAAAACCCTTACAGTTTCCTTTTTTTCAAATATCCATATTTGCTAATAAAACAAAGTGAAAACCAGCTAACACAAAGTTAAACAATATAGTTAATGAGACCTAAATGATTGGAATGGAGTACTTTTTTCCCGAGATCAACGGAACAGAAAAATAATCATGTCTTTTAATTAACACCTACCTTATTTATCCAGCATAAAGCATAAGATTTATCTCTCATCGTAAGTTTTTCTGGTGATAGTAAGGTTATTTAGTATGTTTACTTCTGAAATGTCTATTACTAAGTGCATTATTATTACTTAATAAATTTTACTCAGTATTCTTCAAAAATGTTTATTAGTCCTCTGTTCCGTTTTGTAAACCTTTGGTTCCATCTCTTCTTTGCAACAAGCTTCATTTTAACATTGAGAGTAGTCATGATATCTGTACATAGATTTCACCATTTCTTTTTTTCCCTTCTCATTTCCACTTCAAAGGCACACTTTTTAACACGTGAATTAAAAACACTTATTATAAGGTTAACTTTTGACTTTCAAAGGTAACTCTATCCCAGTTCAGTTAGAACTACTTACGTTCTGAGAGCTGTACATCCTGCTCTATTTAAAATCTTGCTTTTTTTCCCCCCCTTCTCCTTTTTAATATCCCTTTTCACCTTCTGCCCGCCTGGGATCAAAATGATCCCTGCTTCTTGGCCCTATTCTGCCAGGTCTACCAGCGACTGGTATCACTGCCCAATCTATTTCAGTTTAACCCAACCGTTAACGTCAGTATTTCTCACAGCAGGACATCGCACATCCGCAGTCACAGCTCTCATAGCACCTTTGGCTGCACATTTCACCGTCTTTCCCCTTCGTACATTCCTCCACCTGTTATTTTCACACTGACCTGAGTAGCAGTGAGCATTGAAGGATTTGCTTTAAAAATACCCAATGTTTAACTAACAGGATCATAACATCCTGTAATTTTTTGCTCCTCTGAGAAGCGGTTGTCATTCAGGTCCAAGCATCCACTCTGGCCTTGGTAGGAGGGTGCTTTAGGACAGGCCGTGATCACGCCTTGCTTCAGCTTTATGACTCAGTTGTCAGTATCCCCGTCTTTCGAAGGATTTCCTGCATCAGTACCTAGATTCTCCTTACATTACATAAAACCTGCCTAGCATCCAAAAAAAAAAGGTACTCAGAGAAGAGAGAGTTTTCGCAGTGACTTCTCCAAATTCAGTAAGAAAGGCCAGCCCAGTGTGGGTTTTCTCCCCTCTACAGAGCCCTCAAAAGGCTTTTTGCCCTCTCTATAAATTTAAACTGGTAAGAAGTTAGAGAGGACGGGCGTAACAGAGTGCCAACACTCAGATCATGCAACGTCAGGCACCAAGAAAAGTTCCTGAACGGTAGAAAGTGCTTCACGAAAGGGACACTCAATTGGAAAAGCATTTCTTCCAAGATTCTGTGGAGTTCAGCAATAGAGAGAAATCTCATATTACGTCATTGCAGCTAATACTGATGCCCCAGATTATCCGCAAATTCTGTAAACCACGATAAGGACACCTAAAAGAAGCTGAGGAGGCAGTAAGAAAGCACAGACCAACTTCTTACAAGTGTCTCCTGATTCTTTGAAGGGCCTTTTCTGGAAGCAAAACTAAAAAGGGATGAAAACTAACACAGAACTTAAGTTTGCTGTGCAATGCAGTCACACAATATACACAGGATAAAGGGAGGATTGTATTTGTCGAATTCAAGTATATTTTAGCCATTCTCTTCTATTTTCTCCTTGCCAGCGACATTCACTCATAGGATTTTTTCCTAAAAATAGGATCCTCTTACACTACTGCAGTAAAAATAAAGAACATGACCCTGGCTAAGATTACAGAATTCCTTTTCTACCCTCTAGTTCACGATCCTGCTTAATCCGCTAAAATAAAATGTTAAAAACCTTGATACACTTAACAACTTGTATTTGTGATTCTTGCAAAATTAGCAAAATATCAAATTCTGTCCCTGCTATTATTAAGCAAAGTGGCTGAAAAGCAGAAATAAACTTTAAAAGATTGACATTAAATATGATGCTGTAAGTACTGTAACTTCACTAGTCTACTAAGCATTTCAGTTTGCAAAAATATAGTTTAAAAAAAAAAATCTTTCACAATTTTTTCTTACCCTATTTCTTGGGACGAAATAATACAATATTTTAAGAAGTCTGCATACAGTTTGGAATATGGAAAAGACCCATCATAAATGAAATATGATGAATAAAGACATCTGGGGCAAGATCCTCTTGAATCTTAAGAATAAGTACGGAAAAAGTGCTACTAGCACATGCAGTTATTGCATCCCTACCATAATGTGAATACATTTAGATTTTATTAGCAAGGGTAAATGAGTATAATATGACATTTAGACTTCATTGACTTCAGTAATATTAACAGCAATAAAATTTAAAAATGCTTTAAAACATGCTAAATTTGGAGTTGAGCACCCAAAGAAAACTGAACAAATACTTTAATTTAATTTATTCCATTTTACCAAGAGTTCAATGGCTCTAATAATATTGTCACATGCTTATAATAACCAGAATGATATATTCTGATTAATCATTAGTTTATCAATACTAACATCACAAAATACTACATGTAAGTATTTCCAAGCACAGCCTTATTTATTTCTCTAACCTAAACTGCACATAAAATCACACAAAACCAGTCCCGAGGTTGTACTGTATTGCAGACATCAGTACAATACTAAAAAGACAATTCTGTTTAATTTAAAACGTTAAGACTGACACATGTGGGGGGAGGGAAAAAATCACACAATTGTACTTATCTGTATATTATCACCAGTCATCCCAGATCCCTCTGAGTCTCGCTATCTGAGGGGAACAGTCTGTTGGCAATGTTAAGTATTATCTGTCGTTAGCCAACAGTTGATTGACTGGCTATCTGGAGCCTGAAATACTTTCAGTCCTGAACTTCCCTGCTGTCAATAAATAATAACTAGCGGTCAACAATTTTCCCTGAACAACTTTTGGGATAGTGGAGTTTTTTCCTCAAATTCAAAACCTACTGAACTTGACTTCTTCACTACAGTCATTCAGGTGAGCCAGATGATCAGGAGATGTCAAAATGGGGCAGAAATAGCGAAGAGAAGAGTCAAATAGCAAGTCTCTGAGTGAAACAAATGGAAATTCCTGGACCAGCGCAGCCCATAACAGGGCTCATAATTCAGAGTTTAGGTTGCTCTGGGTACGTCAGTGCTCCTATGATTCAAAGTCCAGAGCTGAGTCCACATCCAGTTCAGTCGTGGAATGGAGGCAATTACTAGTTTCCAGGCACTGGAATGCCATTGGTTAATTGGCATTGCCTTGGAATTGCAGCCTATTTTTAAACTCCTAATTAAACACCAGCCAAGGAATCCTGATTCTGAGAAAATGTCTGAGCCAGAACAGACAGTGCTGTATGAAGACAGACACTGGATTCTGCCTTTTCTCTCTTTAATATTCCTTCTCTTCTCTGGAATACATCTCTCAAAAAAATTACAATAAATTTCTTCAATTACTTGCACTTCCCACAGGCAGTTCTGTCATTTTTGCTATGCAACACCATACCTTAACACACAATTTTCACTAGAACATCATTCATATCTGTATAACAAAAAGAGATTATTTTTAGAATCATTTTTCCCTGAATCATATGCCATAATCAGAGAAAGAGGGGGGAAAGATATTAAGAGGACATAAGAAAGAGTTTCTTTTTGTATCTTTAAAAAAAAAAAATCACATCTTTCTCCCAAGGTTTCCTAGTATTAATTTTAATAGCTATTAAATAATTTTAGCAGCATAGGTGTCAGATTGGGACTTTGAGATGCTACAGAGAATGACAATTTTCTGCCTAACTTTTTTTTTTTTTAATTATTTTGTTATTTTTGACCGAATGAATCTGTACCTATCCAATCTGAATTAGTTTACCTAGATGTAGTTCAGTGACCCAGTGAATCCAGTGGGGACTGCATTCTATACGGTTACTTCTGACAACTCATTTCCAGCTGAGTTACACCCGGACGGGATTTTATTTCACTGAAAGGTCAGCTGCTGGACTTCAACAGACAAATTCGGGAAGTAGAAAGTTGTCAAAAGCTTCCTTAAATTAGGAGCTTCATTAGGAAGTGGTGTGGAACTCTGGATTTGCTTCAGAGATAAGTGATTAAATGGTTGTGTTCATAGAAGTTGCAATGAATATGCACAATGCAGAAGCCATCTGCTGGAAGAGTCTTATAAAAGATTAAATACTGAGAATACAGGGAAAAAAATCCTATGGGAATATCCTGCACAGTTGGAAGCTAGCGTTCTAGTGCACACAGCAGAATGCAGAATGGAAAAAGCATAGCACCAGCTCTTTAATCATAAATCTTGTGAGTTCTCAAAAAAAAAAATCCTGCACATTGTCAATTTACATTGGTCTATTTTGTAAACAAACAGCCTGTGAGGGCAAAAACCAGCCAAGCCTTTTCCTTAGCAGAAGAACTGATGGGCTTCTTTTGTAATCACAGAAGAATCCAAAAGAACAAGCCCAAAGTGCACCTTGGTAATTATCTGGGATTCCTCTCTATCAAGGCATGTGAAGCTGTCCCATTGCATTGCTGAAATTAATTTCCAGCACTGTCATTCCTCAAACGGTATTTTTAGTAGCTCTTTATTCTAATCGGCCTGCACCCCAAATATTGCATTAGGCCTGGAGGAATCTGAAATGTGTGTAAAATAAGCAATTAGGAAGAAACCAAGATGTTTGGGAACTGATAAAGTAAACAATATTTGCAAGGAATGTTTCATAATTACTGATTTAATAAAGTGAAATAACTGTTTTGCCTTTACAAGAATGCTCAAACTTCAGAAAATACAGGCACTTTTGTACAAACCAGACAGTTTAGAGCGACCAGCTATCAATTACACACAAAATCAATCTTAGTTTCTTAACTTTCCATGCAGTATTGCTTCTACTCCAGATGGCTACCATCTAGTAACTATCTACGTGTATTAATTTGCTGAGTTAAACTTCTTAATGACATCCTGCAAGACTGAAGGTCATCTTGTTCTGTCAAAAGTGTCCATAAATCATGAAATTCTGCTTTTTGCATGCTGGGGCTGGTTGTATAATGCTGTTTCTTCTTTTTCCTCCAGAAGAGCAGCATCGGCTTTGAAATACAGTGGCATTAGATAATACTCTGCAGTTTTCTAAAACCATTCTTCAAAAGCTTTGAGAACTATAGAATACAATTAATTCACCTGAGAAATACAGCTTTTAAATTATGCATGCCATTAAAGAGCTTTTCAAAACATTGGCCAAAGACTGCATCGCCCTGTGGAACTGGAAGTGGACCAAATAAATTGTTTAACTTTCATTCTGGCCAGGCTATCAGGTCAAGCTTTCTCTTGTTAAGAAGTGCATAGGATGCTTAATAAGCAAGTAGGTTAAGAACTGTGACCTTTAAATTTCCAAGGCTATGCCTATTCTGAAACACAACAAACAAACAAAAAAACCCAACCCCGCCCCCAAAAACCAAACCAAACCAAAGTGAAAAAACCCCAGCACACATCACCAGACTGGATGGCCTGAAGACCTTCAGCACACAGCAAGCCTAAATCCTGGGGAGGCAGTCACAGCTCAGACGTAGGCTGTCAAGGATGTGTTGTTCTCGCACCTACCCCACGGTGCTGCGCAGCTGAAGCGTGCGTCCACAAGCTTCACACAGATGCCCAAGCAGACGTACTCCGATCAACTCAACACTAGGGAAAACGAGAGCATGAACGTCACTTGGTGGATCACTACACCGTAGGTAACTTCTAAACTTGTGTTCGGCCTCTTCACCCAGGAAAATGCCGCAGAATTTCCACTAACTTTTTTCCACTAAAAAATTATGCAGGATCTGTGGGCCTCAAAGTACTGGATATCCAAGTTACGGAACCAGACCTTCCTGCTAAGATTCTCAAGCTTGTCGTTTGTTCTGATTTCTACTAATCTCTAACAGGAATTTGTGCCATCCAGCTCCTGTTAGAAAACTTTTTCACGGTCACCCCTTTGCCAGCGGAGCTATTCGCCATCCACTGCTGCAGAACCTACGAGCCGCCCCGCCGCGTACCGTGCTGTTCGCTGTGGCACAGCACAGGCACCCGGGCCTCGCTGCACCGCGCACCGCACAAACACGCACCCAGCAACCTTCTCCTGGGAACCCCTCCGGCCGCAGGCCCCACCACCTCCCCTTTACGCCTCTAATCCTGTGTTACTTTGCTGCTGCTCCTTGAGACATTCCCAAAATAAAAGGATTTTCCTCAGAAGAGCCAGAGGGAAAAAAGTTAGACTCTTCCGATTATTCTGATTATTCAGAGTATTATTCTTACTAAGCAATACTATAGCTTTGCACCTATACTCCGTTTCAGACATTCAAGCATTTTACAGAAAACGAGTCCAACGTAATGAGCCCCGAGAAAAACAAAATCAACTGTATTAGAGCTTTGCAGTTTGGCATGACAGGTGGGTATTTCTTTTCTTCAAAGACTCCAGTAAATCAGAACAATGGTGCTGATGGCACAGTATAATTGTCTCTGATATGCTGCAGGGAGTGTTATTTATGGTTGTTTATAAAATATGCTGTCAGAATGGCAGGCTGCCTAGGACCTTAGCATTATTTATGGATTCTCCTGTCTTCACACACCCTTTCGTGCACCAAATTGAAAAAAAAACCACAAAAGTTTCAATTCTGTGCTCTTGAAACAAGAACACTTACTTCAGAAAACAAGATTTGTTACATGACACATCTATGATTCTTAAGTTATTCTGTGAATGCCTATGACAAAAAATACCTGCAGCTTCAGTAAAATACTTCCCAAGTTCTCTCTCAGCAAAAGCCCAAATTCTGTACTGAACGATGACACATAATGCTACTTATACCATTAGCATTATACTTGATACAACTCAGGAATCTGGGCTTTTGTTTGGAGCCTTCACAGGGATCAGCCTGTTACCACACAATTTTAAAAATATGATCTTAAATGCCCAATACCTGTAAGACATTTTTTTAAAACATCTGCATCAAATATTTTGAGGAACAATTTTCTTCTTAAGTATAGCAAATACCTGCTTTGCTAAGTATGTCTTTTATTTAAATCAGAAAAAACCAACAAACAACACCAAACCTTTGTAGGCTTCCAAAAGGCAAATCTTAGAACTGATGTTCTCACTTTCTTTCAAAAACCCTTTAAGCAAGTTTTCAAGGTCGTTAAGCACCAATCACACGTAAGTTTCTTAGGTTAAGTCATGCTCTTCAAAAAACGTCATTTAGCAACAGAACATGGCTTTTAGAAGAGATGCAAGATAGGTGGAGCTGTTTGGGTTGAAGTGTTAAGTAGCAGAACACCAAGTGGATTTGCAATCAACAGTGTAGATTTTTTGGAACGGTCTGACCCCAAAAGAACTGCAGTAATGCCAGCCAGGCGAATCAAAATCTGAGGGTGATAGAGTAAGCGGGCTGATTTATTCACACATCTTTTCATTCATTTTTAATGCTTTGCAGATTCCAGATGCTGACTAATAAGGTACAATTTGTCAGTGGGAAGATATAATAAAAGAACGAGGATAACAGTTATTTTATTTATTGTGAAACAAATGAATATTCTAGAGAGATCTAAATCGTTATACTTTTTGTCACCAATTATTTAAACATGATAATGAAATATAATACTGCTGGGAGTCTGTTACAGAGCACCCAACCAGGATGAAGAGGCACATGAGGCTGCCAGAAGTCGCTAGCTCTTGTTCTCGTGGGGGACTTCAGCTTACCAGCCGTCTGCTGGAAATACAACACAGCAGGGAGGAAACAGTCTAGGAGGTTCCCGGAGTGTGTGGAAGATAACCAACCTCCTGACACAGCTGGTGCGTGAGCCTACCAGGGCAGGTACCTTGCTTGACCTGCTGTTTACTAACAGAGAAGGGCTGGTGGGAGATGTGGTCGGAGGCCGTCTTGGGCTCAGCGACCATGAAATTATCAATAGAGTTTTCAGTTACTAGAGATGTAAGGAGAGGGGTCTACAAAAGCACTACCATGGACTTCCAGAGGGCAGACTTTGGCCTGTTCAGGACAGCGGTTGACCGAGCCCCTTGGGAGGCACTCCTGAATAGCAAAGGGGTCCAGGAAGGTTGGACATTCTTCAAGAGGGAAGTCTTAAAGATGTAGGAGCAGGCTGTCCCCATGTGCCATACGACGAACTGGCAGGGGAGACAACAGGCCTGGCTGCACAGGCAGCTTTCCCTAGAACTCAGGGAAAAAAGGAGTCTACCACTCTTGGAAGAAGGGGCAGGCAACTCAAGAAGAGTACAGGGAGTTTGTAAGGTCACGTAGAGAGGATATTAGAAAGGCAAAAACCTGGCTAGAACTCAATTTGACCACTGTTGTTAAGGATAACAAGAAATGTTTCTACAAACACATCAACCACAAAAAGAGAGCCAAGGAGAATCTCCACCCTTTATTGGATGCAGGGGGGAACATTATCACCAGGGATGAAGAGAAGGCTGAGGTCCTTAATGCCTCCTTTTCCTCAGTCTTTAATAGCCAGACCAGTTATCCCCAGGGTGTTCAGCCCCCTGAGCTGGAAGACGGGGACAGAGAGCGGAATGAAACCCCCACAATCCAGGAGGAAGCAGTTTTTGACCTGCTACGCCACATGGACACGCACAAGTCTATGGGCCGGATCAGATCCACCCAAGGGTACTGTGGGAACTGCTGGAGGAGCTTGCCAAGCCACTTTCCGTCATCTGTCAGCAGTCCTGGTGAACAGGGGAGGTCCCAGATGACTCGAGGCTTGTAAATGTGACCCCCGTCTACAAGAAGGCTGGAAGGAGGATCCAGGGAACTACAGGCCTGTCAGCCTGACCGCGGTGCTGGGGAAGATTATGGAGCAGTTCATCTTGAGTGTGCTCAGCTGGCACGTGCAGGACAACCAGGGGATCAGGCCCAGCCAGCGTAGGTTCATGAAGGGCAGGTCCTGCTTGACCAACCTGATCCCCTTCTGTGACCGGGTGAGTCGCCTAGTGGGTGACGGGAAGGCTGTGGATGTGATCTACCTGGACTTTAGCAAAGCCTTTGGTATCTTCTCCCACAGCATTCTCCTAGAGAAACTGGTGGCTCATGGCTTGGACAGGTGTACCCTGCGATGGGTTAACGACTGGCTGGATGGCCGAGCCCAGAGAGTTGTGGGGAACGGAGTTAAATCCAGTTGGTGGCCGGTCACAAGCGGTGTTCCCCAGGGCTCGGTTTTGGGGCCGGTTCTGTTTAATGTCTTTATCAACGATTGAATGAGGGGATTGAGTGCTCCCTCAGTAAGTTTGCAGATGACACCAAACAAACCCAAGTGCCGGGTCCTGCACTTGGGTCACGCCAACCCCACACAACGCTACAGGCTTGGGGAAGAGCGGCTGGAAAGCTGCCCACTGGAAAGGGACCTGGGGGTGCTGGTCAACAGCGGCTGAACATGAGGAGCCAGCAGTGTGCCCAGGTGGCCAAGGCAGCCAACAGCATCCTGGCTTGTGTCAGGAGCAGGGTGGCCAGCAGGAGCAGGGCAGCGATCCTGCCCCTGTGCTCGGCACTGGTGAGGCCGCACCTCGAGTGCTGTGTGCAGTTCTGGGCCCCTCAGCACAAGAAGGACGTTGAGTTGCACGTCCAGAGAAGGGCAACGAAGCTGGTGAGGGGTCTGGAGCACCAGTCTGATGAGGAGCTGCTGAGGGAACTGGGATTGTTCAGTCTGGAGAGGAGGAGGCTGAGGGGAGACCTCGTTGCTCTCTACAGCTGCCTGACAGGAGGGTGTAGGGAGCAGGGTGTTGGTCTCTTCTCCCAAGTAACTTGGGATGGGATGAGAGGAAGTGGCCTCAAGTAGCAGCAGGGGAGGTTTAGGTTGGATATTGGGAAAAATCTCTTTACTAGAGAGGCCGGGCACTGGAAGAGGCTGCCCAGGGCAGTGGTGGAGTCACTGTCCCTGGAGGGGTTCAAAGAACGTGCAGAGGTGGCACTGCAGGACAGGGTTCAGTGGACACAGTGGTGTTGGGTTGACAGTTGGACTTGATGATCCTGGAAGTCTCCTCCAACCTTAAGATTCCATGATTCTACGATAAAATTAAAAGACATATGACAATAAAACATTTTTCTTTTTCATTGGATAACTAGTTATTCTTAAAAAAAATAGAGTACAAGTTACATGTAGCTCCCAGGTTCCTAAAAATAAATATATCCAAAGAAATACATGATTTTCATCCAAAAGCATCTTTCCTTCTCTTAGCAAAGTAAACTAAATGACGTGTAGAAGATGCTCAAGTTTGTTTTCAAGCTTCTTGCTAATTCACAAATGAGATGAGGATAAAGTAATTAGAATTCCAATAATGATTCTAACGTGCCAAATCCCAGTAGGTATGGATGATACTTTACTGCAGTACTAATTTTTACCCAAGGCTGTTACTTACAGCAATCTTGTCACAATTTTCAAACAGCCTGAGCCTTGGGAATAGTTCCAAAACCCCAAAACAATTCCAGTCCCCTCTTTTATTTGCAGCATTGCAGGAGAGAGTTCAGAGGTAAGATGCTTAATTTTCTTACACTTTTCAATCCAGTTGGAGTTGCATACCATCTCCTTTAGTCTTCCTATATATACACCCTGTATCTTAATGGGAACTAAACTGCTTTAATACATTTTCCTACCAAAATTAATAAATAGCATCCGACAGATGACAGATTACCTTCACAGTTCTATCCAAATATGAAGGCTGAAACACAAGGAAGGTTAGAAAGTATGACTTCATTCATGAGAAGAATTCAAGATTTATTTTAGTTCTGAAACTTCTCATGGAAAAGAAAATGGAAATTATTATTATTTTTTTTTTAATTAAAAGGATTGACATGATTTTCTTCAAAAACATCCAAAATCATAGAATCATAGAATGGTTAGGGTTGGAAGGGACCTTCAAAGGTCATCTAGTCCAACCCCCTGGCAAGGAGCAG
>WHYT01017697.1:20522-63834 GCA_009806455.1 Tetrax tetrax
GCGCAGGCCCAATGCCGTCTCTGGGCCCCTCTGTTTTTCTGGCCCGGGTCTGGGCGCAGACGTGGGGGTAGGGCTAAATTTCTCCGAATCAGCTCTGCATTCACGTTCGCAGGAACACTGGAAGAAAACAGGAAGCCTCTAGTCCTGTGGCTTGACTGGCTTGCAGGAAAACAGGAGTTGGCTTGCAAGATAGGGGAACCGGCTTGCAGGAGAACAGGAAGGCTCCAGTCCTGTGGTTTGACTGGTGTTCCACCGTCCACGTGGTGGTTTGATGTTTCGACAATGTCGAGACAAACATTTGACACAGTGTCTTACAACCTCTTCACTGCCTCATACCTTCCCCCGTAACTGCCTCAACAGCATGTTACCGAGCCGCGGAATTACAGGCAGGCCGACGCGTGCCCAATCACAGACCATTACAAAGTGCCACTGGTATGCCACCAGCATACTGGTTACAGCCCTCCTGCACTGAGGGGGAACCTCATGGGCTTCACAAAACCATCCCTGACGGTTTCAACGGGAAGAGGACTAATTCCAGCAAGATGGTTTTGTTTGGTTGGTTGACTGGTTGGGATTTTTTTCATATCTTAAAGACCTGCTGATCCACAGATTTCAAAGGATGAATAGGAAAACCTTTTCACCTTTAAAGAGCATTAAATTTCCTGCCAGATTAAGAACAACTACAGAAAATACATATTACTGAAAGCAGCCAATACTTTTCGTCATGAAACCACATTAGAGTAAGACATGCCATCAAAAAAGGAAAACTTGAGCTTTCAGCATCACGCATTACAAACACTTCCCGGTGACAGGAGTGCTATTTTCAGTTTAAATATGGTCTGACATTTTTTCCTCCCAACAGTAGCATTTCCTTAATACTAAACAATTGAAAATATTAGCTACTTATGAGTCAATCCAATTTAGGCCTTGTATCAATTTGTCATGTACCCCTCTAATTAGAAAAATCAGCTGTGACATACTGTAACAACACAAACTGTAGTGTCCTCTGTTTTGTAGATATTTTCTTCAATTTACTCAATATTAATAACATTAATACTCTATCCATTGCCTGTCTCCTTGAGTGGAGTATTTATAAAATAGTTTCATAAATATAATTTTTGAAACAAAGACTTCCAGTCTGATTTTTAAGTTATGCAAAGGCTCTAAAAATTTGGTAGTTTTAGAAACATCACCATGAATCTGCTAATTTGACTCAACACTCCAGCGTTTTAGTATTGCATCAGCTCACTGATCACCAAGAGAGTTGTACCAAAATGAAAGCATGCTAGCAAACTGCTGAAGATCAAAGTGCCACAAACTCCTGTAAGTTGTCTTCAGGTTGCTGGTATATAAATACACACGGAATTTTATCAAGCACAGAGGAAATGCTATTGTGGAAATCAAGACCTTTTTAATGTAGGAGAGGTTTTATCACTCATATTGCCCTATTCTTACAAGTACCTACCTAAAAAATTTCCTTACAGCACAAAGAAAGGGTTGCTTGCTTCTCTTTAATGATTCCCAAGAGAAAAATTTTACAAGAAAAAAGCTACCCTGCTACAAGAGTCCAAATGTTATCATGGCAAATTATAACAGTGTCACTGTAACTACTGGTTAGAAAGAAAAAAAAGAAAATCTCACATGCTAGCAGAAAAATATCCTCCATCAACAAATCTAGGAGGTTTGGTGTGGCACAAGACACTTTTCAAACTGCCTTGGAGGTGAAGTGCAGACAGTTTCCATCCTTACAGACAGCAAGGACAGATGGTTTAAATCTGCATCGTTTCATTGAGTTATTGAAAAAAATGCAAATTTATTTAAAGGATCCAGATTTGTGTCTTCCTCTTCCTGCAAAATATAAGTGAGAAGGATGGAAATATGCTTGATAAATAATCTGAGTGAGATTTAATCGCAAACTAGAATATTCCAGCAAGTAAACAGCTTTATGAATTCCTTTAGGATCATTTTACTTTCCAAAGGCCTCAGATAAGCACCGAAAGAAAATCTGTGCCAGGGGACATGGCCACACTCGAGGGTGGGGGGAAAGCATCAGTACGTTTATAGAAAGGTTCTAGAAATTTCCTTCATTTTCAGAAAGATCATGAGTACTGCTACCAAACTTTGGAATCAGCTGAAGATTCATCTCCCCCACACTGAACTTGATCCAGCTAAATCTGTCCCTGGAGGGGTTCAAAGAACGTGCAGAGGTGGCACTGCAGGACATGGTTTAGTGGGCATGGTGGTGTTGGGTTGATGGTTGGACCTGATGACCTTGGAGGGCTTTTCCAGCCTTAACGATTCCATGATTCTATGAACATTGCTGTATTTTGCCAGTTTCCTCAATAATATTATTAGTAGAATACTCTTTACAAGTTGGTTCAAAACAGGACTATAAATGGCACCGTGGTCCTCTAGCATGGTCTTTTGCACAGCGTAGGTTATGCCCAGCTTTTACAGCAGAGCATCTTCTGAGAAAATATTAATCCAATTCTAATTTTAAAATCACCATTGAGGGAAAAAGCCAGAGTAATGCCCAGTAGTTTCCGTGACGGCTGATCACTCTTTCTGTGGAAAATGCCAATTTAAAGTAAAGCAAAAAAAAAAAAAGAAAAAAGCACCCAACACTCATTCCCAAGCACTGTATATTTTCGATATGTTTTCTCTGTTAATTTTAGTGGTCAAGTTGATCCTTAACGCTCTTTCTGCTGACACTTGTAAACGGAATACCTTTTATCTCTCACCATGAGGCATGTTTTCCCTCGCTGTCATGGCTTCAGGAACCTGTCTCAATTTACTGGCATCTTTTTTGAGCTGTCGACTGCAAAACTGAACACACTATTCTACTTTGATTATAAAAGTGACAAATGTAGTGAAAATAACATCTCTAATGTAGATTTTCTGCTTCAACACCTAAAAATACACTATCCTTTGGCCGTAACATCACCCTAGCAGTACATGTTCAACTGACTATGGGTCAGAGCAGTATAACTCCGTAATCGTCACTCATTATTGCCCAGAAAGACATTGAAGCCCTGGAACGTGTCCAGAGAAGGGCAACAAAGCTGGTGAGGGGTCTGGAGCACAAGTCTTATGAGGAGCGGCTGAGGGAGCTGGGATTGTTCAGTCTGGAGAAGAGGAGGCTCAGGGGAGACCTTAGAGCTCTCTACAGCTTCCTGAAGGGAGGTTGTGGTGAGCTAGGGGTTTGGCCTCTTCTCCCAGGCAACAAGCAGGACCCGAGGAAATGGCCACAAGTTGTACCAGAGGAGGTTTAGGTTGGACGTGAGGAAAAACTTTTTCTCCCAAAGAGTGGTCAGGCACTGGAATGGCCTGCCCAGGGAGGTGGTAGGGTTGCCGTCCCTGGCAGTGTTCAAGAGGCGGCTTGATGAGGAGCTACAAGATATGGTTTAGTAGCTCTGGCACTAGAAGACGGTTGGACTAGATGATCTCATAGGTCCCATCCAACCATGTGATTCTATGATTCTATGTACTGTCAGTGTGCTGTCACTTTTAATCATTTTATGTATTCTTACTGGTCACTGAGAAAAGTGTTTCAAACAGTGGTCTGAATTACTATCCCAAATATTGCTAAAGCTACCAACTTACTTCAGAATTCACTTTATTCAAGGTGTACAACATGACTGAGCATCCTTCCATTTTCCCAATCAACATCTTAAACAAGCGCTTACAGGAATCTATCACAGAAACCACCAGTGCCTGTGTCAGCCAATCTAAATCCCATTAACAATTATACCAAGCCAGCTTGGCAAGATCTGTCTTCCATCAGGAGTCATTAGTTACACTTCCCACTTCCAGTTCTTCATTATTCAAGCCTTCTCTCAATCATTCCGTTATTTTGCACAGACTGAAGTAAAGATGAAAACGCTGAAACCGAGTCATAACACTTGGAAATTGTTAATTTTCTTTTCATTTTTTGAAAGGAAAATTTTTCTTTTTTTTTTTTTTTTGAGAAAAATAACTACCAAAATGTCAACTTTGAAGATCTTTTAAAGGCACTCTTTAGAAAGAAATCTGAAAATTAGATGGTTTTTAAAATATTTTTCCATTTTCCATAACATTTGTTATGTTCGTTCAGTTATTTGCCCTACAATGTTTTTATGTGCCCTTTTCTTAACGTGTTTAAATTCCATGGATTGTTAACTGCATTAGCAATCACAAGCGTGATACAGATGTTTAATTTCGTTCATCCTCAGCCGAGTTTTGGTAATTGCACACATCTGTTCCATTTCAACGTAACCCAACAGGTTAGTTTCACTATTTCAAGTACATTAATTCGATTCAATGCCATTATCGGACTACATCCATTTAACCAAAGTCTTCCAGCCTTAGATATTTTTTTAAATCTTCTTTTCTTTCCCATCTTCTGGCTTTATGCAGTTCTTACCTCACTTTGTATTTTTTCTATTTCTGTACTTCTCCTTTGGTTAAATCTAGTTTTCTAACATTATGGAGTTGCCCCTAAGGTCTCCCTAAAATAGAACTATTTGGTTTCAAAGTAAAATGGGGTCTCCTGCATCAAATATGGCATTAGGCTTTTCTATATCATTTACCGAATATTTTATACAACTCTCAATTTTTATTCTATTATCTCAAATTATTTTTGTCTTCAAACTCATTTGATCACATTTCTTAAGTGAGCAGAATCCTGTCAAACGCTTTTTACCCAACTGTGACTGAGTCTTGATTTTCAGTCTGGATGAGGTCCAAATTAACATTTTTTCATTAGCAATATTCAGCATGCTACTGAGTCAGGGATTGTCTTCTAGGATACTGAGACATTTTGAAATTACCTTCAAATTACTTAAATACAAGCTCTAGCCTGAAAATTTCATGTAAAAATTTCCATGATCTCCACAGTGAGGTATATTTTTTTTCTTGCTACATATAAATAAACCTTTACAAAATTGTTATTCTCTTCTTGGGTCTGATCATTATAAAGCAGACACCCACTGTTGCCATTTTGCGCTTCAGTTCTTGCAAGATTTATCCATTGTCACTGGAAGCTTTCCCAAGCTATTGGTAATTCAAAGTGCTAAAACTGTCTTTGGCATAAAGCACCATTCTCCTCCCCTTCTGCCACTTAAGTCTTCCCCAATACGCTAAATATCGACTCGTGTGAGCCGTGCCACCGGGCTGCCATAGTGGGATTCTATTTGTTAGAGTTCCTCCTCAGCTGCTGAGCAACTTTCAGAATACCCTCTAAATACACTCTCCCACGAGAACGCCGTAATAGCTTTACATTAGCATGAAACCATGTTTGTTTAATTCACGTTTTAACTTTACGGTCCTCAGTCTATTCTTGTTTAAAAGAAGAAATAAGTCAGAATCATTGGGATGGGCTTGAGAATTATTCTACCCTACTGCAAGATTCCTTCCAATATCTTTCTCCTTTGCTAAAAGTATGCCGGCCTCCTGCTGAGACTGAATTTACATCCCTTGTCCTTCTGCTCCCAAAAAAACATTTCCCAGACCACTGATAAAGGCTCCTCTCCTGAATGGATAATTAGGCTGGAGAGGAGCTAAACTATATTTGACATAATTTTTCCCTTAAGAAGCTTTGATTTTATGCAACTGAATATCTTTGCTCTTGGGAATAATTTCCATGTTAGACCTTTATGCAGATCTGTTTAAAGATTTGATTCAATCTTAGGTTATTTTTTCCTTGAATAATTTTGCATATTATATTTTAGGACCTTCTTGTGTCAATACACATAATTTTTTGCACAGAATTTCATTAGGTATTAAAAAAAAAAAAATTAAATTCAGAACATGTTCCCTCAAATGCATTTGCAGGTTTTCCAGCTTATATCTTGAAGCTATTCTTCTCCAAATAGCTTCCAGGTGTCTCTTTTTGTATGTATTAGTAACATATAAATATCAAAAAATCAAATCATTATTGATTTACAACACAGATAATTATGGATGAATGTGTAGTAAAGCCGCCTAATAGAATTCTGTCAATCATTTCCAAGTACTACTTTCTCATTATGTGTTTGCTGAAACTATATGATGGGATTCTGCTGGTGACATTTGAGTGATAGGGACTTTGATTTCAAAGGAAATGTTTCAGGTTCATTTCATTACCTTGGAAAAGTAAAAGCAAATTTGCCTTATAAAAAGCAATTACTTCTTAGCTGACCAGTGCACAATAAAAAAAGATTTCTCATTCCGCTATTCAAATCCTAAACTAGCAAACTAGTGTTTGATTTTGCTTTAAACCAATTTTACCTTGTTTGAATTGCAAAACCATTTAATCTTCATAAAGTAGGTTATTATAATGGAGATCATATTTTATTGGTATAATACACCAGCCTGGGACAACCGGGGCGGGGGCGCGAGGGGCTGTTTGTCATTTGGGGTTTTTTGCCGTTTGTTTTTTGCTCGTTTGGGGTTGTTTTTTTTTAATCTAAGGAAGGCATGATTAAAACTGGAAGAATACCCACACCCTTTATGTATGCAACATTTCAAAACTTTACCAATACCTACAATAAGAAGTATTCCAGCTGTAATAAACAAACATAGTCATGCTGTACGCATCACGCAACATTTCCGATGTTGTATAAAATAGAAGATCTTATTAAGCTAACTGTTCTCTTTCCACAGTTGTTGTAAGAAGATTCACGATAAATAAGAGTTGAATACTTCACTTATGTCATTTCTAAAATAAGTTGTATAACTTCTTCTTTGTTCCCAGGCTTGATAGCCACAATTCACAACTACTTATATGGCAATGAAAGTATGACATTCAAAGCAGATTCACTGCAAAGAACTCTAACTGCAGCCATTTGGGGTAAAACACAAGTGGAAAATACTGTATTTTCTGTTACTTATTAGTCATGTCTATCAATTTAATTATAGAATTTCCTTGGAGTTGCCAACACGAGTTTACTAAGCATCATCACAGTATTCCACAGCAACTTCTATTTCGGAGTCACTTTGGAAAAGAAATAGATCAATATGCAATTATAAGCATCAGCAACAGGCGTATCATTCAGCAAGTCTAAGCAATTAATTAGAAATAATGGAAAGAAAATCACAAGAAATTGCTATATTTTCTGATCTTCTTTTTAAAAGTAACTCAAATAAAATCCCTACTTATCTCTGCAATACAGCGTGTCTAGATGTATAAATTATAGGTAAGAAGCACAATTCCAGAGCTTTTAAGGCCCTCCATTTCAAGTAATCTAAAATCAAAATGCATAAATTGAAAACAAAATGAAGGACACAAACCATGAAATCAATGGAAATACAGTCCAGAAACCCAAGAAAAAGCTTTAGAAAAGGAGTAACACAAAATATCTTGAGCTTAAAGGAGAGCACTTATCTGCATTTGAGTGTAAGTGCTAGGGATTAAAATAAGTTTACTTATGGAATGTTAGAATTAATTATGTGATCGCTTAGAGGTAAGCTAAATTAGAATCAAGTGTGGTTGAACTATAGCTTGCTTATAGCTTAGCATGAGTAGGCCTTGTTTCAAACTTGGCAGAGGTGAACTTTAAATGAAATCAGTTCATGTGTGCGGATGGCTACGCAGAGGAGGTACGGGGGAGTACTGGACGTCCCGGTCTACAAGATAAGGGGAACCAAACCCACGACTCAAGGAAAAAGAACACCTTCAAAACAGGCAGCAAACAGTGAACAGAAAAGCTTGGTAACTCTTTCTGAGGGGACCTACAAGCTGGTCTAAGCCAGAAGATAAGAAAACTAATCACCAGCTGCAAACCTTTTTAAGACAAGGAGATGGTCTATCTAGAGATAAGGAGGGGACTGGATGGGCAGCGAGAAGCCCCCAGCCTCAGAAACCCTATTGGACCAACTGTCACGTGAACAGCGCGCGAAGAGTGCGTGGAGGGCGGGAACTGGGACTGTCAAGGGTGGAAGTGCCCAGGAGATTCTTAGTTCTGGGTCTCTTGTGGGAGGGGCCCAGCTGGAGCTGAAGCAAACTGACCCTGTGGCAGAAACTGGGATCTGAACGCTTTGTCGCAGTCGGGGCTGAGCCTGGATCCAGCCGCACCTCGGCTCCTTCCTGGGAAGCAGTTTAGAATGCAGGGGGGATCGAGTCTGAACCCCACCGCTCGGCGGAAGGGTGCTCCCGGACTCTCCTTTAACAACAAGATGTGTACAGATACATGTTAGTAACTGGAAGAATCGTTATAAAGATTTTAAAACTTGGTTCTAACATAATTTCTACCTCTACAAGGCAGTGTAGAGTATTCAGCTTTGAGTACTGACAGAAAGAGGCATTTAACACGAGCAGGCAGTTCTCTGGTAAGGGCTGCACGGTGTCGGAGATGAAGCACATAATTGTTGCTCTTATGGAAAAGGTTAAGAAGAGACCACACTTAAGTGGAAAAAATCCAAATATTTCAAATATTCCCCTGGACTGAATAAAGTCGTCGTCTCTTGCACGCCTTCTGCAAACGTTGCATACAGAGGGGCCACGGTAGGGTTGAGTTTATGATCAGATGGCAGATATGGATAAGTGTTATCTCGAACTTTAAATGACGCAATTCATCTCTGTTACTAGGCTGGAGTAATCTCCTGGCCACACAGCAACCTTGCTACTAAGAACAGTTCAGATCATCCCGTTACTTCCCAACATAGACCCAATTAATCTTCTCCCTTGCATGCATGTGCAAACCTAGAATGTTACGGGACTAATAGTCTTGCTTACTTCAGAGGGGAGAGAAGTGGATCTTTTTCCTGGTAGATGGCAAACAACAAAATGGAGTTTTCCCTGTTTTGTTACCTAAAAGAGCCAAATTCAATTTTTCTTTTTTGGCAACTCTAAAGCAAAAGCATAATTCTGAATAAAGTTCCATTAAAAAAAAAAATTGAGAAGTGATGGCACGAGTTCCCTTCAGTTACAACTTCCAATTATTTCTAGACAAGATTTTTGTCTAGATAAGAGAAATAATATAAATTTTTGTTATGTAGAAACAATAAACATTTTAAACTAAGATACAGAAATCCTTCACACAATTGCAATTGCTATCCTTTGTAATTTAGTACTCCACAGTAATAGAGCAAGAACAAATTCATCTGGATTTCTCTGGATCCCGCGGCACAGACCTATGATGGTGTACAAGGCAATAAAGTCCTCTCTGTTGTCACACAGGATGTGGTTACACCCTGAGCAGAGGACACAAACAGAGCCTAAACCCATGACTGAGGGTGAGGTGAGATGAGACGAGATCCAGGAGAACAGGCATGGAATGAGAGGTGAGGTCTTGATAGCCCAGGCATAGGATGGTATGGGATGTCTCATGGCTACAGCTTACCAGTGGTCATCTTCTGGCCACAAAGGAGGAAGTCTGGGGTAAAACCAGTTCTAGTCAAAACAAAGAATCCAACACGTGCGAAATATCCTAAGTCTCATAAACTCAGATATAATAAGGAACTGCAGACCAATGGAGAGCAAGCAAGCAAACAGACTGTGCTGGGGAGCATGGGAAACTAACTCCAAGTGAATCTAAGGTTGAAAAGGAAGAAACAAGAAAAGTTGTGTCCTTCCAGAAAAGGACGTGAGATGCTTAGAAATCATCATAACCCACAGACAGAAAATTACCAGAGAAAATCACCTTTAATTGACAAAAGGTATGTGCACACTTCTATATTCTAAAAATTAAACCTATTTGAAATAGAAAATCTGAATTTTAGATCATCAGAAAGAGAAAGGAGAAAACATACCTCACTGATTTTTTTTGTAAAGAAAGACAACTTCTGAAGATGTCAGCTAATAAACTGGCAGTGCATAATCACCGAATCATAGAATCACAGAAGGGTTTGGGTGGGAAGGGAGCGTTAAAGCCCACCCAGTCCAACCCCCCTGCCAGGAGCAGGGACATCTCCAACCAGATCAGGTTGCTCAGAGCCCCGGCCAACCTGGCCTGGAATGTTTCCAGGGATGGGGCATCCACCGCCTCTCTGGGCAACCTGGGACACTGCTCCACCACCCTCAGCTTAAAACATTTTTTCCTAATATCCAATCTGAATCTATCTCCCTCTATTTTGAAACCATGACCCCTCCTCCTGTCACACCAGGCCCTGCTGAAGAGTTTCTCCTCATCTTTCTTGTAGAAAGAACCAATAATCCAGAACCCGAAGTAAAATAATCAGCAATATAGTGCCATGTAGAGAAAGATTAAAAATCTTTCCATTTAAAACAGCATTATATCACAAGTCAACAAATTAGCTTCTTTCCTACAGAGATGCAGACAATCCTTTCCGCCAAGCAGAGATGAAGTAACACTGTCCTTGAATCAAGATAAATGTCAAATGAAATTGCACTTCATCCTCATGAAGAGAAAAAACAGATTATGATCCTTAGATATAAATATTAAATGAGGGGAACCAGATATTTCTGAAAGAGTGCTGTGCGTTAATCACTGTATAACACAAAATTAGCCCTGTGAGATCCAAGGCGATTAAAACCACTCCTCGGCTCTAAAAATGTATCAAAGAAACAGTTAACGTAGCAGGCTGGCTGCACAGAAAGCAAGGCAGATCCTTCAATCAGAACAGCAATTTCATTACTTTACGGAAGGAATTAAATCTCCCTATTAAAAAGCACCATCTTTTCCCACCCATTCTTTCTTGTTCAACAGCATTCCTGTTTCAAATTGATGTCCTCGCATTTGCAGAACTTTTTCTTTGAGAAATTTGGACATTTGTAATAATAACGTTTTGATTTTGTAAATTGTGATCCCTTCTTCTTAGGAAGAATGTCAAACTTTTACTAGAACATCAATGGAAGGCATTTTTTTTTTCTATATCAAAAGGTATTTTAATTTGTGCTACATAGCAGCTTTCTTCCATTATATCCAAAGAACAAGAGAAAATAATTTTAACCAGGCTATCAAAAATCTCCCCATATACAGTTGCTTTATCAGTGCTATGCCTATGAACAATTTTTTTCATAAATCAATGTTTCCTAATGCCATAAATGTTTTGAATCAAAGCCCTTAATAATATCACAGGAAAAAAAAAATCAACAACAACAACAAAACACCACAAAGATGAAGTAGGAAAACAACAGAAACGATACGCAACGTAACATTTTATTGTAATAGAAAAGAAACAGTTAATGCAGCCACAACAGGAACTCTCCTTCCATACTGAAATAAGTTTTAGAAGCTAAGCTACAGAGATTTGTATAAAAAAAATCTTAATAATGTTTGTAGATTTCTTGTCAATTAAATAGGCTTAAGAGCAATTCCTCTTTATGGGAGCCACATGATTTTCAGCTGTGTAAATCGTGACACAGCCAGCAGCGCAGATGCTGCAACGTCAGTTGTCAGAAGACATGCTACCAGTTAAAATCAATCAAGGGGAAGAGGCTACAAACACCTAATAGCATTTAAACCCAAAGATGCCAAGGATGACAAATCCTTTGATGTGTTACCAAAAGGAAATCTCCGTAACACTGCAGCTGAGATTCCTACCACCAACAGAGAGTAAGACTACATGTGCTCACTGCCTCTTCATGTTCCTTTTTCCTTCTATCATTTCAGCTTGACTTAGAAAACATTTTCCTTCACTGTGAGAAAAAAAAAAAAAAAGAATTCTCATAATTTTTAAACATACGTTAAATCAAAGTGGATACAGAGATTCCAGGAATCTCAGCACAGTAATGTAGCCGCACAATTAAATCAGCGCCGCAGCAGATGTTAACGACCTGCTGCAGCTCGAGCAGAATCAGATGGATGCTCATTAAAATCTAGAGTTGAAAGTTCAAAGGAAGGAATTGGAGAAGTCAAGCTGTCCTCCGGTCTGAAACACTTTTTGATGAGACACAGAGGTGATCAAGTCAAATTCAATCAAAGGGAAAAATGAATAATCAAATTAAAAAGGGAAAAAAAATATCACCACATCACAAAGGTAAAGATTAAGGTAAAGCATGCCATAAAGACTTTTTTTTTTTTTTTAATTGAATTCAGCGCTTCTAAAAAGGAGTCAGATTGACATCAGCAGAAACAGAACCCTTTTGTTCCCAGAACAAGCTGAGCACACCAGCAGCAGAGAGCACAAATCTCTGCCACTGGGCAGGGAGGCGGCCAAACCCAGCCCTGCCAGGGGCAGCCTGCCCGCGGGGATTAAAGACAAACTCATTTCCTCTCCATCCTCACCTTGTTCTCTCCTGCTAGTGAAAGAGCTAGTAGTGGTTGGTATGGCCTAGTTTATAGATAGAAATACTGCAGAAGAAAAAGGCCAGCAGCTGATTTACACGAGAGATTCAACAGTAATCAAACCACATTACTGGCATAAGAAAGTTGTTTTTTTTATACTACCAACCACCGAGAGAACTGTGGACGGAGCAGTCTGCCCCGCGAACCACCCGGCAGCACTGTGCAGCTTCAAACGGTCGTTGTCTCCAGCGACCGCCTGCCAAAATGAAACGCATTTTCTCCTCTGTCTTGGTTGTTCATACAGAATCTCAACGAAACTTGAAAATAATTTATACATGCTTCAGGTGCCGTGAATCCATTTGCTTCCACGCAGGTGTTACAACTGATGGAAACACAATCCCAGCAACCAGCAGCTAGGAAAGCGCGGACTGAGGTGTGTTAGCGGCCGTGCCGAGGGATGGGAGCGGCTAAGGCCCTGCCGCATTCCCACCGATGGAAGCAGAGTTTAATAATTTACCCCACGGCTCTGCAACCTTCCACTACAAACACTTCCGGCACGAGTTTGCGGCTCTCACAGATTTTTGCAAAGAGACCCTACAGCGGCGGCAATCCAACCAGCACTTGTCAGAAAACCCCGAGCCTTTATTAAGCGTTCTATAAACATGCAGAGCCGAGCTCCAGCGCCGGAGCAGTAACCTCTTGCATAAGCTCCTCAGTCTTTCGCAACCAACGCACGGTTACCAAACAATGGTAGATTACTCAGTTACTGACAAATATCACACGCTTATAAATTGCCTTTCTTACCAGACCAGATTATTAAAATCTTTCTGTGAGTTATAGCATTCCTCCTGTATACCCTACAGAACAGATAATTCAAAGTAAAAAGGGACAGGCAGGATTTCTTACAGTTAGCTCATCTTCCCTTTAAGAATGCTTTAAACAAAATCCACCTTTGGCAATGAAATCTTCTTTCCCTGCTTCCTGCATTTATTTATTAAAATTGAAAATAAAGAGAGATTTTAAATGCAAGGGTTTTACTCTATAAATAGTCAGTTCCAAATACGGAGTGGTATATATATAAATATTTGAAAACAGTCAAGCAGAAAAATCCTTTCATAATATAAAAAGGGTTGCGACATCTCTTTTTTTTTCCCCTTTTAACAAAGGAAATTCTAAGAGTCCCTTGCATGAATTCACAATGTTCATGTTAGTCTTTGTAAAAATATGCATGGCAACTTAGAATCCGAACATGCTTAAACTCTTTGTTTTCTTTATCTGGTGTTTAGATAATTGGCTTGGTTTCTTTTAAGTTTCTGTTAGGCTTCCACATTCATTTAAGCTTTTCGTACCTACCTCATACTGTGTAAATAACTTGTGCACATTTATGTTCCTTCATGTTCAGGACATGGGTTAGTGGGCATGGTGGTGCTGGGTTGATGGTTGGACTTGAGGATCTTGGAGGTCTCTTCCAACCTTAAAGATTCTGTGATTCTATGGTTGTGTTGTGTACTCAAACGTCCCGGCTTGCTCGAAAGCTCTGGGTACAGCTCTTCACAGCAGTCTGCCACTTGGGGAAAACCCAAAGCCTGAACCACATAATGTCATCTCCTGTAATAAAGCCCAAAGAGACTCAGATGGCCAAGCAACATTCTCTTACCTTCCGGTCTTCTTTGGACACTGCAAAACTCCTTTCTGCAGATTCCAGTGTAAAAAACCTGACTTCTCTCCTCGCCTTGCCATGCTGAAATATTTGTATTTTCTCCCAGCAGCCCAGGGCTAGGCTTGATGGACTGCCTCAGCGGAGGCGTCTAGGGATGGAGAGAAGGGACAAGTCAAAAACGAGACAACCTGTATGGAGGTTTCATATTCATTATTTCCCCATTGTTGCTGTTAATGAAAAGCAAATATCCACTGCCATAAACATGAAGAGGTCTGGGAGACACATCACAGGCTTCAGCTTACAAAGCTGACAGAAATAGCTTTCGGGGTCTAGAAAAGAAATTGAAGATAAGGAACTACTACAAAGGGAGAGCTTGTTAAAGTCAAGCTTGCTCAAGGCAGGTAGAAGGTCAATGAAAGAAATACAATTTACGCTGAGGGTGGTGGAGCAGTGTCCCAGGGTGCCCAGAGAGGTGGTGGATGCCCCATCCCTGGAAACGTTGAAGGCCAGGCTGGATGAGGCTCTGAGCAACCTGATCTGGTCAGGGATGTCCCTGCTTCTTGCAGGGGGTTGGACTAGATGACCTTTGAAGGTCCCTTCCAACCCTAACCATTCTATGATTCTATGATTCTATTTCCCCATTGTTGCTGTTAATGAAAAGCAAATATCCACTGCCATGAACATGAAGAGGTCTGGGAGACACATCACAGGCTTCAGCTTACAAAGCTGACAGAAATAGCTTTCGGGGTCTAGAAAAGAAATTGAAGATAAGGAACTACTACAAAGGGAGACCTTGTTAAAGTCAAGCTTGCTCAAGGTAGGTAGAAGGTCTATGAAAGAAATATAATTTACACTGAGGGTGGTGGAGCAGTGTCCCAGGTTGCCCAGAGAGGCGGTGGATGCCCCATCCCTGGAAACATTCCAGGCCAGGTTGGCCGGGGCTCTGAGCAACCTGATCTGGTTGGAGATGTCCCTGCTCCTGGCAGGGGGTTGGACTGGGTGGGCTTTGAAGGGCCCTTCCCACCCAAACCATTCCGTGATTCTATGATCCTATGATCTCTAATAATTATATGCTGCATGAACAGGCTATGCTTTGGCATAATTAACTCTGATTATCCTCTACTGAGGAATCATGTATTGAGGGCATGAGCAATTCAGACTGTCAGCAGTGGCGTAATTCCTGTTACAATATTTGCAAACGTATAAATTGCATTTATTTTAATAATTTATAACGACGAGCTGAAATAAGCAAGGATAGATAACATGGCTCTTTCCCCCTCCTTCGGTTCTTAACCACGGCTGGAAAATCTGACATTGGTTTGCCTGATGCTGACAGTGCTACCAAGCTTTTCTTACTCCTGAGAGGACGGGAGCTCAGAGCACACATGGCCACCAACAATGCAATGTAGGGTGCGGTCTTCTTTCTACAGCTGGGTCTGGGCTGAGTGGTTCCCAACAGATCCCCTGAGACACAGTGCCAGTTCACAAGAGGAAGTTCTTAGTTTTAACCATCACCAAAGGTCTTTAAGCAACTGTATTTTACTTTTCGCTCTGACACGGACTATGAGCATTGCCGTGGTCCAAGGAAGGATTACCGGTTTTCAGCTGAAGGGAAAGCTGAACAGCAATAACTCAGATAACTTTCTACTCAATTGCAAGAGCAGATTTGACAGCACTCATTCTGCAATCACTCATTTATCTATTAGGTTTTCCCCAGGACTCCACCTTGTTTGGTAAATAAGATGGATGATGCTAACTTAATGAACAAAAAATTATTTAATTCTATTCTATCTCCATTACTCAATGTGATGCCACAGGTCTTTAACGTCACTTCAAAAATCTGCTCTGAACACCTCATTATTAATTCCTTCATAAGTTTTTTTTTCTGTGAAACTTTCCCCTGTATCGTTTCAATGGCTAACAGTCACCAATCAATATACCATCAGGATATAAAGCAGTATTCCCTTATCTCCAGCAGAGAACTGAGGCACAGAGAGTTATCCGCGGAGTGACAGCAATGTGACATAAAGACACGCCTGGAATTTAAACAAGCTAGTGGCAGCTTCTCGATGACATCTGTGAATTCACTTTGGGCTATCGATCCTGAGCCCAAAGCTGGCTATGCACAGCATTTTAGTTCTCCTGTAATTCAGTGTCCCCTCAAATGTAAAGGGTTTGCACTCATTCGAGGAGCCTGCTCTAAAGTAGTTACTTTTTCTGAGTATTTGGCATTCTATGGCAAATTGAACGATGCAACTGATACCACATAACTCTGTACGTGTCAATTCTGCAAAACAGGCCTCTGGGTTCAATCAGGAGAAGCTTAATGTCCCACCCCTCTCCTGAAGAAACCCTGCGAGGAGGGGCACAAAGCACAGGTTACTGAGAGATAACCACGAACTAATAGCAAGTCATCTAACTCCCACCAACGTGGTTATCTAATTATACGTATTACGTTACGCAGATCTCTGTTAGCAGGTTAAATTATTCGTGTGCCTCCATGTGACAGAGCTGAGGTTTTCCAAGATGACCTTCAACTGTAGTGGCTTGCCTTTTCACTAGACACATTCTGCAAGAGAGAGAGATAACATCCTACATTCAACATCCTCCATCAGCATAAGGCACTGACACGCTCCTACGATTAAAGCAACATACATTTGAGGGCTTGGAAATTACGTGATAGCCTAGGTCAAAGACCGTATCATAACGTGAACGTACAAATAAAGGATCTGCCAAACTCTTCACACCTATTTTACTATGGTGCTATTTGGTATACACATGGGGACTATTTGGGTATGTACACAACTTACCATGGTAAGACCTACTCAAGCCACAGGTCTGCGTAGTTAAGATCTCTTTTGAAGGAAACAATCATCAGCCTCCACTAGAATTCTTACAGAGCGTAACTTCTACATACATGTATTAACATCTCTGTGAGGTATATAGTAGCTATTTGGAAGTTGTTAGTACTGCAGATACATTTCACAGGGTTGTGAAATACATAGCAGAGCACAGAAGGGGTAAAAGAAGCGCAACTTCAGTTTGTGTTTCCTTACACAACGGAGTAGCCCCCAGATGCCCGGCAGTACGCGTGCCATCCAGTGGAACAATAATGCACTCTAAGAGAGGATCCGTACGAAACGGCGTCCCAGGCAAGCTCTGACAGAAAGACATTATTTTGAAGCATATAATACAGTCATGTTACCTTTTTAAAAACATATATTTTCCCTCTAACAGTTTTTCATTTATAAACTAAGTCCGGAAGGTGAAAAAGATATAATCAGGTGACTCATGTTGATAAGGGAATGTTTCCTGTATTATGATAAAATGAAGGTGGTGACTCACTGTTTCAGCTTCGGTAAGTACTCTTTAAAATTGGTTCTATTGATTACAGCAAAAACAAATTTCCTTCAACCGTCTGCATTTCCTTGTATTGAATAAGAAAACACATTTGGCATATATTTGAGATGCATAACTGCATTTATTACAGTCTCATATTTTATTATGCACTTGATTTGTAAAAGTCTCAAAATTATGGAAAATACTCTGATGCATTCATCTGTTTTGAAAAGATGCAGAGTACATATATATGCAGACTACTGCTGCAGTTGAATTTCTTTTACTAATGACAATACAGGGATAAAGGTCAAATTATCTTCCATTCTTGTATGCTTTGTTATTTCTAAAATCGCTTTTATCCCAGGGTTTTCTGAGTAACGGTTTAAAAAGACTCTTTAAATATTAAACATACCAAAATATTGATGGATTAAATGAGAGCTAGTTTCATAATCATAATGCACAGTGTTTAGTGCAATGTTTTCTTTGAGTGTGCTCAGTACCGGCTTTCAAGAGAATGCCTTGCATTTTAAAATAGACTGGGTTTCATTATCGTAGATGTTCTCTCCTTTTGAAAACATTTCGTCATTCAGATATATATTTTTTAATTTCCCAGATACTAAACCCCTGGTGGGATAATCTCTCCTGATCCATATGGGGAAGGCAGTTTTGCAGATCAACAAATCCTAAGATTATTTGATTTGATCTGAGAACAACTTAATTGAAACAACGCCAAGTCACTAAGAATACTTCTTATGTCCATCCTAGTTAATGCAAATGACAGACAGTTTAAAATAACAAAAATTTTGTTATGACCAACAGACGAACCCGTTCTCCTATTAGGTAAATCCAGGATTTTCTTACGCGTACGGTACATTCCGGTTAGTCCCAGGGAATGGTTAGTTTTGTACCAAAGGAAGCGAACTGTTTATCCCAACTGCGCTGCACACAGTGTAACGCACACTTGCTCAGAGCATCACAAAACGCCGTTGCCCAGCCCTACATGCCATAACCCAGGTCAAGTATCCGAGGCAACGAAACTTCTCGGATACATGATGCTGAAGCGCGTTTTCATTTCAATATATACATCAAAACTGGTATTTAGGTTATAAAAATAAAAATAACGAAACTGCAGTGACTCATCTAAGAAAAATACTGTACAACGATGAAGCTTTTATTGCCTTTGCAATTAAAGCAAGTCTTTAGCATTTAGCAGCACCAGAGAGACTTAAGTCAGAGAAATTAATAGGCTACTGAAATATGTTCAAAGGCACAAAAAAGCTTGTCTGATGCAGAGGTCTTCTTGTCTTCTAAATGTACAAATATCTTACTGAAGCGACGTCACGTTTTGCTTCTTCTGAAGAAACTGTGAGTGAAGAAGACATTTCCTACCTACACAAAAGAACAGATCTTAGTACTAGGTTTAGGCAGTCAAAGCTTCAAAATTCCCATTATGGACTAGAAGATATTTTCTTGTGGAAAGCACGTTTTTTGGGGTAGAGGGGAAAACAACCATGAGGATTTCCTAATGAGCTTTTTCTTAAATCCTTCAAGGTAGAAGAAACTGCACAGCATTTCATTTTACTTCAAAAAGAAGAGAAAATCTGTATTTGTAAAGAAGGGAAACTCTATGCCCTAAAAAATCTTCCAGTCAAAAAAATCTGGTCAGCTGTTCAGTCCTCTACTGGAACATAACGAATCACTTCCCTCACAAAAGAGTAACAACAGCCACTGCAATTCACTTATTACTTTTAAACAGCTTTGTTGATACTTTCTGAAAACACTCCTACGGCCAAGTTTTTTTTCATGAATGTCTACACAAGGAGAATTTCAGAGTTAGTTCTATTTACAAGTACTCATTACCAAAACCACTTGCATTAGCTGTAGTATTTGCATGCTCCAGGAGGAGGAGAAACAGGATCCCACGGCGTATCCAAGCAACTACACCTAACTAACAGGATATGAACGACTACTGTGAATTATCCCTGAAAAGCTGGGAATAAAATTCCAGAGTTAAAATTTCATACCACTGAACTGACACATCCAACTTGCAAAGGAAATAAAACCAAGGGCTAAAATACTCAACTAACTTGGTTTTTTTTGCTAATTATTCTCTCAATCCAAGTATTTTTTTTTAATCTGCAAATACCGTGGTAACACAAGTAAGTTGTTTTGCAAGTTAGAGAAATTGTTTGCTGCTCCTGAGTTGTGAGTTTTTATTCTTGAGAAAGCAGAAAGTCTTTCTAATACGCCACAAGTTGGTGTGTTCCACGCACAGAATGACGAATTCAGCCTCCACATTTCTACCGGCTGATTTTCTACACAACAGGTACGTTGCTAATGCTCACCATCCTTTCTCTGACAATGTCTCCTGAACTAATAAAATCAGTTTGGCATTTATTTAAGTTTATTCACTGATCTTCTGGACCAAACCACATTCCGGATGTAAATCAAGATAATTTATGCTCAAATGCCAACATAAATTCTTGTACAAATTGTCTATGTTTCCAACATACCATATATATTCCAAATGAGTGAAGTACAACTACTGCGATTACCGGATCTGGTCCATCAATTGACCTGGCGTACCACACGAACTGAGTTTGGGCAGTTCTCCAGTAAATCTAACAGTTACCCTGCCTTTGGAAGCTTTCACTATATCGAAAGAAACACAGTTCAGGATGGCCCTGCTGACATCTGGCTGACATCTCCCCACTTGAAGCGATTGTACACGTGCTACAGAAACACTATTTGGCACCAAATCTCACATGTGGTACAACTTACGGGAAGTAAGCTTCCTTTGGGAAGCCACGTTACAAATTATCAATTGATTCTTGCTCAGATCAGAACACACTGAAGACTGAGCAAATTAAATGCCTCCCAGGCCCTGATTTAGTGACTGCGCACGATCTTTTTGAGAAAAATAGCTGCCAAAATATGAATAATACCTTAAATTTCTGAGCTACTCACTAACAGGTGAGAGTAATGCTTTGCCGGTCTTAAATTTAGAGGGAGAGTTTCAAACATCAGTTGGACTTTAAATTCCATGAATGCAGGAAAGAACAAAATGAAATAATTTAATATCATTTTCTTAGTATTCTTCATATAGAATCATAGAATCATGGAACAGTTTCGGTTGGAAAGGATCTTTAAAGCCCATCCAGTCCAACCCCCCTGCCAGGAGCAGGGACATCTCCAACCAGATCAGGTTGCTCAGAGCCCCGGCCAACCTGGCCTGGAATGTTTCCAGGGATGGGGCATCCACCGCCTCTCTGGGCAACCTGGGACACCCTCAGTGGAAAACATTTCTTCCTAATATCCAATCTGAATCTGCCTCCCTCCATTTTAAAACCATGACCCCTCTTTCCATCACCCCAGGCCCTGCTGAAGAGTCTCTCCCCACCTTCCCTGCAGCCCCCTCTGGGCACTGGGAGCCGCTCTCAGCTCTCCCCGGAGCCTCCTCTTCTCCAGGCTGAACAGCCCCAGCTCTCCCAGCCTGGCCTCACAGCAGAGCTGCTCCAGCCCTCTCAGCATCTGTGTGGCCTCCTCTGGACCCTCTCCAACTGGTCCATGTCCTTCTGATGTTGGGAGCTCCAGAGCTGGACGCAGTACTCCAGGTGGGGTCTCACCAGGGCAGAGCAGAGGGGCAGAATCCCCTCCCTTGACCTGCTGGCCACGCTCCTCTTGATGCAGCCCAGGATGCCGTTGGCCTTCTGGGCCGCAAGGGCGACTGGCTCATGCTGAGCTTCTTGTCTGCCAGCACTCACAAGTCCTTCTCCTCAGGGCTGCTCCATTCTCTGCCCAGCCTGTCGTTCTGCCTGTATTTCTTATTTATCCTAATGAAACACCATCCTCTACATGCTGATTTCTGTAGATTTTCCAATCCACACGTTGGGATTGGGTTACTGTTTCAAATTAGGCTATACACTTCATGAACATTCACAAGAAAATAAATTCCCCAAAAATCAGCACTGTGCTCCTAACTAAAGGGCAGATAACTACAGATAACAGTTACTGAAAACAAACTAGTGCTGAATTGGAATGGTTCAAAATTAGTTCCTTTACTCTATATATCTTTGCTTCTTTGTAGCAATACAGTTGTTTTTGTTTCATCTTTGTTATCTAATCTTTAAATCTATTAAAATCAGAGGTAAATAATAGCAAGAGAATAGTTATTCCTCATTGGAATCCCTGAGGACACCATCTTGTCAACACTACACAGCTCACACCATGGGAAGGATTCTTCATTCTGTTTAGGTACCATGACATCCAAAACTGCTGGATTTTAATTTTGCTACCCAGATGAACAACAAGACTAGTTTCTCATTAATATGTACATCGAGTCATGAAAATACATGGGTTTTAAAATTTTATATATTCTTTAACAGAAATCATAATTCACTGCTGTCTGTGACATCATGGCTGGTTACCGTGGGGACGCTGGCAGCGCTGCAAACAGAGGATTACTGCTCCAGGTGAGGGAAAAAACTGCAGGAATAGATAAGCTGTAATAAGGGGTAAAGATCCTGGTATTTGTGAAAAAGCTGTATAAAAAAAAAAAACAAATGAGAAGAAAATAGGCTGCAGGTGATACATACATGCAGAATTGTTTAATCAGATTGTTTTCTTCGAAGGTTCATTCAAATGAAAGAGTTTGTTATGTTAAAATAACTGGGGGGTTAGAGCTAGTGACACAGGATCAAAACATTCACTGTCAGGACAAAACTCTCCCCTTTCAGTTCATCCTGCAAGATTTCAGTATTTCATTGCAAGAAATCGCTTTTCAAGTTCAATGACAACTTAATTAGATTTAAGCCCACCTTTAACACCGAGAACAAAATGTAACCCTACCTGTAATTCAGACTGAACTAGGCTTTCTGCAAAAGATAGACCTGGGTAGATTTTCTGTTAAATTATCCATTGAGTTCATTTCTCTATCTGTACTCATGAGTTCATATTACTAAGTGTAAGTAATCATAAAGGAAATCTTAGAAGGACTAATTTTTATCTTGCTCCGTTACAGCCATTTTTCAGAAAACCTCAACAAAACTTCTCTTGCCCTCTTTGGGTAGAACAGAGGCAGAGATCACCTACACTGACTTATGACTTTATCATCCACTCTGATGACCCACCAATCGAGGGAGGGTGTAAAGGCGGCATTTTAAATTCACGGTCACTTCTGAGCAGATGATTATCACATAGAAGAACCTAAACTTGCCCAGGAGCAACGCAACAGATCATAAAATAAGGCAACTGCATCCTTATAATGCAGCACTTTCCCTAGGGACACGGAGTGATTGATTGATTGATTAATTGTAGTTATTAAACCAGAATATCCACCCTCTGTCTTGTCACATCTCATTTACAATCTGGTTGTTGTCACAGGCAAAGTCATTTCATACAAATCTTTGTTTGAGATGCATATTTTGGTTGCCAATTTGAGGGTAAAAGCTGGAAGATAAAGCACAGCAGCAGAATCCTAAGCTAAAGAAATGGAAGGGATTTCATCAGCGGGGTTCATCATATCAGTCACAAATTAAGAGGATAATCATTGCTACTTCAACCAGTGGCAGCAGAATGAAATCACCATTTTCTGAGAATGCGGTAGCACAAAGATCAAACAATACTTCCTCAGGTTCTGTATGGCAACTTATTGCAGATACGTCCTGCATCCTCACCAGAAGGAAGTTCTCTCCCTATCAGTGTGACCAGCGGAGGTCTCAACGCCTTGCTTCCCTTGACTAGAAGCTCTTAGGCTGAAAAGATCAGTACCAAAAGCTATGGTGAGGAGAAGCTGAAGAGCAGACTTGCCTCTGCTCGTTTCACTTCCCCTGTTCCCTTTTTCCCAATTTCTTCTTTCTCCTTGGTTTCCAACATCCATCACAATTCACCGTGTCTTGTCCTGCTTTTATTACAAACTCTTACTTAAAGGTTTCCTCCACAAAGCTGAGAAACAGAAATCCTTTTTGGCAAACAGTACTGCCATCCATCAACAATGATTAGAGAGAATTAATCACATAAAGCTTTCCTTCCGATCTATCGCTGGGTTCATGCATGATCTTGTCACTTAAACTCGCTTTTGATTGGACAAAAGCAGTGAGAAATATTTCCTTGAATTTTTAAGACTATTCACGGTTCTATTGCCTTTGCTGGTGAATGCACAGCAAATTCAGATAAAGGTGAACCCATAACTCACTGAAGACCACGGAGAAGTTTCCATTGCTGTCAAATCACCTTTACATCAAGCTCTGTTTAACCTGGCCTTCCTCCTTTAAAAACACAATGTCCCAAGGGACATCTGCATCGTGTTTGTGACAGATGCTACACTTTCGCTTGTGAGATATCATGGAGACAACTTCTTTATTATGCCAACAAATTCCAGTGCCCTGTCCACATTTTTAAACTATCTTAGGAGACAAAAATAAACAAATGAACCTAGCTTGCACTGAACCATAGGCTGACAGAGTTTTCCGTAATGATGAGAGGCTAGGAGGTCCTTTTTAGTGTCTATCCATTAAAATCACTCTTTTCACACCACTAAGTGTGTGAATTACTACCAGCAGCCTAGAAGTACCAGTTCGAAAGACGACCCTCTTCTGCTAGCCATTAGTGACGTGCGTGAAATTATTTGAAAGACTAGTAAGTATCAAATATACTCTAGATATTTTAGCATTAATCCAAGCACACAGGACTGAACCTGAAATCCAAATTCACCACTATTCATCTTAATGCTTGCTGCCATGGCAAACCCCACTGTAACCACTGCTCCCTTCACCCAGTTATTGCCATCACTCAAGACCAACATTACCACCCAAACTCAGGAAACGAAAAGTGCTCAAACTAAAACTTAGAGAATGCCAGCAGGTTCACTAAAGGGAAGAGGAGTTCTACCATCAGCGCATCTCCACAGAAGCAGCTATATTCTTAGCCACCTGCCGTATGTTCAGGGATGAAGCTGTAGCATTTGTTCTTTGTCCAGCTATAAACAAGACCGTATCACACAAGAAAAAAGTCTCACAGGATCAGGTCCCAAACAATTTATGTGTTAAAAAAAAACAAACAAAAACCTCACCTACTTTCTGAGACTTCCTAGCTAGACACAGATAACTCCTGCAGGAAACAGTACACTCATTGTACATTCTCTCAGCATCGTAGTCTACTTAATAAACAGACAGTTTCCTTTTCTATCTGATGTCAGGAAAGCCACGTTACAATGTTCTCATCACAGGGCGATAAAAACGCATCACCACTAAAACCACAGGTACCCAAATTGTGTCATGTTGCTCCAGGATAGAACCAGCCTACCACAGCTTCACCAGCAGAGTGTAGTAGCCTACAAGAAGAAAGAAAATACTTTGAGATTTCTCATTCAGTCTCAAAAAAATAACAACAAACGAAACCAAAAAAGGATAAAATACTCCAGACTATTTTACACAGGCTCCAAGCAATACTATGAGCAGAGTCTCTAGAGAGATCAGGATGCTTATACTAATTGTGTTTAACGTTTTATAAATAAGCCATGGGGCAACTGAATCATCTTGTGAAATTATGGTGGTTAGGATATATTCCCCAAAGTATAAACATTTGAGTTTGCTAAGTTATTTACTTGTATTGCCTCAGGCACCAATAGGTTTATCCTTTCCATGACTCAAGTTGAGATTTCTCAAAATCATGGAAAGCTCATGATGCTCTTCAAGAAATAAAAATCAACCTGCCTTTGCAAGGTAACTTGTCTAATGCAAAAAAAAAAGTCCCCCCTTTTTTTTTTTTTTGAGATTTTAGAGAGTAAGATTGGTCTTTCATAATGATTAAATCGGGGTGAAAAGCCATGTTATCAAGGGAGAGGTTGCTGAGTGAAATCTGTATCCACCTTCAGGTTTGATTCACCTTTGCAGACAGAAATCCATGAGGTGGCAAAGAGCTCTGCCAAGAACAGAATACTAACCAAGAGAAAAGATTAAAACACAGTTACGCAAACAAGACAGCAAATACTTTATGTGGGGCCAGAACTAAGCTGTATCATCCAGTCACAAGAACCAGATGAAAAGAAAGAACAGCCCCAAATAAGCACCAAGTTTATTATTACCCACAATTTGTAGCCTGTAAGTGTCACGGTGAGGAGAAAATGAGTTAAATAAGCAAAGACAAGATACACGGTGGGTGGAGGACTCGGAAGAGTTACAGTTATGTCTTTATCACCAGTCTGGAGACTGGTAGTGAATGGGACCTCTTCACTGAAATAGGCCAAATACAGCTTTTATTTTTATTGTATTTCATTTTGGAGGGAACAAAACTATTAATGGTTCGGCAGAATGATTTACATGATGCTGGACTGGAGTGGAAACTGGGGTTACACAGTGTCCTTGTTGACCAGATGAATGACCTTGAGCAAGCAGTGTCATCCGTGCGTTTATCAACAAACAAAATAGTGTACTGCAAGTTCTCTGGAGCAGAAGCTATCCTCTGTGTGCCGGCACAGCTTCCAGCACAGCAGTCTCAGATGGGCTTGGCAGACCACACTGTAATTCAGCCCATCAGTATCAAAAAACACAGAGCATGTGGAAACTGGCTCTGAGACCAAGAGTTTCAGATCACTCAAGCAGTGAGAGCTCACAATTTTAGCAGATCTTTTCTTCTTTTTTTTTTGTCTATGTATCTAAAGAGGTTACAGTGCAACAGATGCTAAAAGATGCTTCCAGCCAAAGAAGTTTGGGAGATTTTGTTTACAACATTCCAACATGAAAGATACAAGGTGATTCATGTCAGCAGAACCGTGTCCCTCAGATATCTAAGTCACTAGCAGGAGTGATATTATTCCTATGAAACAGAAAGCAGAGAAAGAACTTCCCATCTCCAACTTAATGTCTTTTCATCCCCAGTATCAAGACACATTCCCAGAACTTTTGGTCCAGTGCTAGGGCTGTTTGCCCAGTAGGTCACTGCAAAAAAAGAAAAAAAAAAAATAAGAAAAAAAAAATCTGTAGATTTGACTCATTACTTCTCAAGCCAAACCAGGGACAAGAAATCTGCGATGTGGGATGTCACAGACTTCTGAAGGTTGGCTGTCAGCTCAAGAAGCAGGACAGAATGGCAACTGACACTCTGAAATAAGCAGAACTTTTGTTTTCGTGCCAAAGGGCCAAGAATTCACTTACTATTCAATTGTCATTGCAATAAAGAATCCTCCAAAGAGGAGGACGCTATTAGAAAGAGTGGAAACTTAAAACAGAGCAACAAGGCACCTCACTGTATTTATGAACGTGTCAAACAATTCCTACGCAAAGCCCATTTGCTTGGTTTTACAAACCAGAGGAGGAAATGTGCTGTTTCCATGTTTCATTTACCTTTTTAGGACATACAGGTTCATGTCTGTCACAGATTTGATACTGAGTGCCCAACAGTGTAGCTGATCTATAACGAACCACAGCTCCCCTAGAATTCATCTCCTGAGAAGGCATTTTAGCTGGAAGAGAACAAGAAATAGAAATGGAGTCACAGATGGGGAACTGTCTTTCAGAGCCATTGGTCCAAGCTGATTTGGAGTCAATTATCTTGTTATGTTGAGGCTCTGGCCAGAATTTAGATCCTGAGCAAACCACGCCTACCCAACACCCCACCTCAACTGATTGCTGGAAAAGGATGAGTAGTAGAAATGAAATGACCTAATAAAATCCTGAATGGAAAAAGGGAGATGTTAAATCTCTAGTAGGACTGAGAAATCTGTGGAAATTAAGACAACGGCTAGGGAACCTTTAAACACTGTTTGGCATTAACACACAGGTAAGTTATCAGTGAAATAAGCTAGAACTTAGTCACAAGTAATTACAGAAATCTGAAACAAAGATTCCTGTCAAAATTAAACCAATAAAAGGATATTTTTGTTTGTTTCCTCCACTCAACTATTGATGTGAAAACTAAAAGACAAGCCAAATAGAAGCTGAAGAGATTCTTAGTGCAATACTGGTAGGGTCCGTAGCTCACTGCTGGCTAGACTAACATCTTACCCACTGGCACAGGCACAGCTTCCTGTCTTACGCCATTTGCACTTTGTGCAGAAAGCTAACGCGCGCTCCGATGCCTCTGAAGCCTCCTTCAGGCCAGCAAGGTCCATGCAGTGTGAAACAGTCACGTTTCCCCGACACACGCTAACAATTATCTGAAAAGAGTCATGTATAATTGAAGGAAAATGTTGCTCCTGCTTGGGGCATCAGGACAATAAAGTTCCTCAGGGACTTGCCTCTGAAAGTGGTGGTCTTTTGCTGCCAGATATTCAGACTACAACACTACTACCTTGCAATTACTGAAGGCTGTACTGTTTGCCGCACTTCTTTCATCCAAACGAAATGAATTTCAATTTGATTTCAAAGCTTTTAATGTCATATTTTCATTTTTGAAAGACTTCCGGATACTTTCTGGTTTTGTGCCTCCTGCCCACAGTCCGACATGAGTTTTCCTGAGCACCTCAAGTCTCTGGACAAAGGCGAAGGAGCTGCACTAATTTTATGTTTGGTCGTGGAGGTGCTGCGGGGGGAAAGTGCTGTGGTAACCCGTGGGACGAAACACAGACGTGCCTTGTCGTGTGTTTTGTGAAGACGGAGCGTGAGCAGGTGAGCCCCCAGTCTATTATTGCTTTGCTCTATTTTTACTGCTTGCAACGCCCTCAAAAATAATCACATTTTTGGAATCTTAACTCTTTACAGGTGGAATAAGCACTATTACAGTGAGTACTAATTGTATGGACTGGTGTGGATGGTTGGAGAAAGACACCACGAGAACAAAGGCATTTGGCTGGGTCAGCAGAGAGCGATGGAAGCAAATCCCATTCCCACACCTCTCTCAGAGCCTCCCTTCCCTTCCTACCTTCTCACTACCGCTTGTTAAAGGGAACAACGATGGTAAATGACCTTCTGCAACGCTTCCCTGCTTGCCTGAATTGGAGAAAACGTGCCGATCCTTAGAAGGCAAATGCAACAGACATCCCCAGCCCAGAAGTTTCTGCAGAAGCTAGTGCGGAGCGGGAACGACACCTAGGAATGTCGGATGGACTCCCGCCCGTATTTGTCAGGGTAACGTCTAGCTCCAGCTACCCTCGTCTGAATAATTCTGTTAAGGAGCACATGCGAAAAAGAGCCTTCAGACCACTTCCTCAGTGCTTTGAAGAGCACTTTTCCCACCTTCCCTTTTATTTAAGCGCATGGGGACATGCTGACAACAAATAAATTGTCTACGAGTTTCAAGTAAGTGGCACAGCCAGACCACACACAGCTGGACAATGTGTCCCTTTTCGGAAACACTTGGCACTGTTTTCTTATAGCATTTGGTTTTTACAGACACGCTCCCTAGCCTCTAAAATATTAATAAATGCCACAACTGATATTAAAGTGGAACACTGCTTGCTTTCTAAAGCTGTCCTTGTCAACACTAGTGGGTCTTAACATTATAGCAGGTCTCCTTCATCATTGAGGTAAGTGCCTTTCTAATTACAGATATTAGTATTTTCTCTATTAAACTACACAGTTTAGGATGATTTTTGTTTGCAAGGATGCCTGAAGACAACATTGCTGGGTTTTTTTTTTTTTGTTTTGGAGGAATGAGATGTTCTTTACTAACTGTTCATGAGAGAACAGCAATTACTACCTATAGGGCTTTTTGTTCTCACTAACTCAAAATATCCATCTTCACATGCAGCACAGATAAACTACTGCTGGGAGCCTATTTAAGTCTGACTTAAAAAGGGAACTGAAAAAGGGAGAAACTGGGAAATCATGGCAGATTGCACTTTCATGGTACTTAGAAGATGATCTTATCTTCCCTGCAATACAGCTATTATATGGATCATGCTTGAAGTGGGCAGCAAGGTCTGTTTCGGAACCGCGGTGCCTTAAAGAACCATAATAATGCATTTCCCCCTTTCACAGCTGGTGATGGAAATTGTTGAAATTATTTTTTATCTACACATGCACCTAGATAATGTGTAATTTATCTGCATTTACTTAATATTCCAAAGGAGACGGTTACTCCAGTTTATTATATGATGATGTTTTAATCTACATGGATTATTATTTTAACAAACCTACAATCATAAACAGACCTGTGGGCCTGACACATCAGCCCTGAATGACACAGTAACCCAACAAGTCTTTCTGTCTTAGAATCCGCAGAGAGAAACGGGTTAAGATGTTAGCAAGCACAGGTTATATGTTAACAGCACACTAAAATACAAAGCTGGTCTGTAATACACAATTGCATCAGATATTGAAAAAGACTTAATTGAAGATAAGCATGGAAATAAATGAAACAAATTATTCTAAATAGCACGACTGGTACATTAACATTGCATTGATTTTTTAATGTGTTTATATTTATTTAAACTCCTTTTTAATAACAACTAAGAATATGGATATTTCTAGCTCTTGAACTAAATTAATTTTTATGACTATATAATAAAAATACGAGACCAAATGTAAAACTCTTACATATTACGGCACTTGGCGAACGATCAGGTTCATCATATGGCCTGCTGGTCCTGGCCATTTTATGTTCTGTAACGTTGACACAAGAACGAGGATGAGAAATAGGAATCGGGAACACACAGCACCCCAGTCAAGTCTTCAAAATGGTAAGAATGCCATTTCAGCACCCAGGTGCTACGCGTACCCTTTTGTATTCCGGCTCCGAGATGCCTTAACTCCTCTGAAAGCGCTCTACAACTTACAGTAAGTTTAGGATGAAGAGGGGGAGGAATGAACAACTAAGTGAAACTGGTCAGTATGTGGAGTGCCTTCTGAGCCAGCAGCATTCCGGCTTCTTCTTCATTTGACCTCCACAGTTTTCTGCTGGATTACTAGAGACATACAACTCATCCACAATCAGGTTTCAGAGAAGGGGAAACAAGGAAAGCTAAAATGGGATTTCTGCGTAAGGAGAGACCGAAGAAGCATAGCCAGAAAGGGATTTCCATCTAACGAAAGTACTTTTCCCCCTCCTAGTAAAAATAAATTTTAAAAGCCTACTTAATGTAAGGTTATGATGTCACTTATTTTTCATGAGAAAAAAGAGTAGCTATAAGCAGAATTCATCAACTTTGGAAGCCCATGTCTGGTCTTCTGGAACGCTCACTTGAAAGTGTCCTTAAGTTGACCTACGTCAAACAACATTATCAGATGGCCTGTGAGTCACGATGTGCAGCATGATAGGACAGTACACAGGTAGACACGTTTAAAAAACAAACAAAAAACCCCACACCACGCAAGCATTACAATAATATGCTGGTAAACAGCCTGAAGAGGAAAGCTAAAACTAGAATGGACTGAGAAATCAGTACCTTTTCATACCACAGGTTGCTCAGCTGCTTCTACGGATCAATTAAATGCTTCCGGTGTAGTCAAATTCATACATTGCAGGCACACTGAAATATTTATAAACAACTGCTGAAACAGAAATTTGATGGCAAAATGAAGAGGCGAGGAGTTAATAATTAAAATTGAGTCAGAGGGAATCAGGCAGAGGAAATCAAGCAGTAAGACAGTGTTACGTTCACTTTCTATTGCATACAGTCCTTATTGTTGTAACACTTTCACCTGACCGACCGCAGCATTCTCTCACTCTAATAGTTTGGTTATATTGTTTATCCTCTTGCTGGTTGAAAAAAAAAGAAACCATCCACCCACTTCAACCTCTTCAAATTGCTTCAGTGCAATTAAGTCCCTGAAAACCAGAAACAAGATTAGAACGTGGACCATGACTAGAGATGCAGTAAGTGTTGACTCTGCTGATGGCTGATACCAGTGACTTCAGGAGCTGGAGACTATCAGCCTGCCTCAAAAATCCTGTTCTTCATAGACAGGTACTACAGCAAAATTATCAAAGGAGACTCTCACATCATCTGTGATGCTTCCCCTGCTGACCGGCCAACGTTTTATTCTGAAACAGGGACAACTGTATTCCATGCTAACTCGTCTATATCCCAGAGAAGCATGGAGATGCTGCAAGTGAATCTGGTCTTCTCCACTTCTATTCTAAACAAAGTTTTGTAGTCTAAGAATAAACCAAGGAAAAAGGACAATAACTTGCCAGATAAATTTACTGCTTATTAACTAGAGTTTTTACAGACTCTTACACTTTATTCCCTAAAGAATACAGGCTCACATACACAGCCCAAAATATCTGCAGCTCCTCACAAAAGATGGATAGGTCACCTAATCATACCCAGAAAGAACAAATGCCCTTGCCATACAGTACTACACTGAAAAAGAGCAGAATACATAAAAATAAATTCTCTGGCTACAAACAGCTAAGTGCCATGACTCATAATTAAATCCAAACCTAGTTTGTCAAATTGGCCCATGCCAAGCACAAAGCAATCCCCCCAGAACGGCTGCCCCAGCGGGGCCTCCACGGGCCACAGCCTCCTTGGGGCACCCGCCTGCCCCGGCGTGGGGTCCTCCCCGGGCTGCGGGGGGATCTCTGCTCCTCCGGGGGCTCCCCGGGCTGCGGGGGGATCTCTGCTCCTCCGGGTCCTCCCCGGGCTGCGGGGGGATCTCTGCTCCTCCGGGGGCTCCCCGGGCTGCGGGGGGATCTCTGCTCCTCCGGGGGCTCCCCGGGCTGCGGGGGCACAGCCGGCCCCACCACGGCCATCACCACGGGCTGCAGGGGAATTCTGGCCGGGAGCCGCATTCCTGCTCCCCTCCTTCTGCACTGCCCTGGGCGCCTGCAGCCGTTCCTCTCACAGAAATCCTTCACACCGGGCAGGCAGACGCCTCTCAGGGCTCTTCACATCCCATCTCCTCTCCACTTCTCTCAGCCGGGCCGGGCCCAGTCGGGCCCAGTCACCGCCCGACGGGAGCCAGAGGGTGAGGGGTGCAAGGCCCACAGGGCTCGCGCCTCCCCCTCTCTGACCCCACTCAGCGTCTTCACATCTTCTTTTTTTTCCTGTTTTCCCCTTCTTAAATCCATTACGACAGAGGCGTTATCAGGGAACATTCTGCTCCCAACTGGCTCGGCCCTGGCCAGCAGCGGGTCCGCCCCAGGCCCGGCCCAGTCCACTGGACAAAGGGGAAACTTCCAGCAGTTTCCTACAGAAGCTGCCACCTTAGAAAAAGCCTTTAATGCCTGGTGCTTCAGTTAGCCCCGCATGCAATAACAAAAGCACTTTCAAATCCCCAAGATGTAAAAGGAAGCATCACCATTCTCTTACAGTCATTCCAAACAAAATCTGTTAAGATTAAACTCATACCTCCACCCAGAAGGTTATTTGTTACAGCACTGAGGCCGCTGTGACAGAAGTGACTGACTTTTCTGTAGCTGTCATGTAGCTTAGCGAAAATACCTTGTAAAGTCACTGCTTAGAACATCAACCAGAAGCCAGGAGAGCTCGACAATCCAGTTAGGTCCGTTGGCACAACCAGGCAACAAGAAAGGGCAAAGCCTGGGCTTGCGAGGAAACAAAAGAAGGAGGGCAGGGAAAGGAGCTCCCTCCTCTGAATTCCCAGCTCAATCATCTTCCAGCTCTTGTTTGTGAAAACAGCCCCTCAGGATCAGGAAAAGGGAGAACTGCAGATAGCACCTTCAAAAGCTGGGCTCTGTGCAGCGAGACTCCCAGGCAAAAGGGCAGAAATGACAGCTGAGCAGGCAAAAGCTGCTGCGTTGTGACACATAGATGCAACCAAAACGTGATGGATATAAGGTTAGAACTTTTGAGAAAATTCCAATACATGCGGTTGTTGTCATTAAGCTCACCTTGCAGCTATTACATCTTAAATATTGTGGTACTAACAACCTGCGAGTGAAAATTATTACTAGCCCACTGAAACTAACTGCATCGATTTTCCCTGTCTAAACAAAGTGCAATGCAAAAAAGGTAATCAAGCAAACAACCTTAACTGTGAAAACAAAATTGGATTTTTAAAATCCTGTCATTTTTATTAATCTGGGGTGGTATTACTTAGCTGAAGACTGCCCTTTCATTTACAGTAAATGTGGTTTTTCAAGTTAACATTCACTATTTCAGTGAACAAAGAGTTATTTAAAAAAAAAAAATCTGCTGCATTTCAGACAAAAGCTATTTTTTTAACTATGAAGTCATAAAACCCCGTGAAAGGAGTTTACAATGGGAGCATTGACATCCCCATAACTGCAGCAGCACCAGCTATGGCAGATGTAATAGGGAAAAAATTTCAAAGATAAGAATCAAAAGTGTTTTATCAAGGTTGTTCATCCTATTACGATCTCCACTTCTACAAACCTTTTAATGTAGAAAGTCACCTGCTGGACAGAAAGCTGTTGGTGTGAATCTGTATAGAAAAGCATTTTTCAAATACTGTGCCTGAAATGCCAATCAGATTTCTTCTGTGGAATTTCTTTTTAATGAATTTTGGCTTAAATGATGGTTCTAAACTAGGTTGAGCTTGTTAATATTTTTTTTTCTTTTTTAACATACAAAATTGTATTTGATGTAATGATAAAAATCATACTCTGTTCTCAAAAAACACAGTCAAACTAAAACTACTGAAATGACACATCTCACCTAGCTTTACACTGCTGAGGCTCGCATCGGGATCTGGCTCCCGAGTCCCTGAATGTTGCTGTTGGCCAGACCTTAGAAATACTGAGAATCAGCTAAATATAGACAAGAGTACTTATATCTAAGCAGACACACATTTTCAAATGTGCAAACATTTTCAAGAAGAACGGGGGAAAATATTTTAATGCACTGCCAAACTGACAAAATAATTTTGAGAATTCAAAGTCATCTGAACAAATTAAAAACGTAACTATTTTCTCCCTCCAATTCTCTTTGAGCTTCCTGGTATGTAGCATACTCTCATAAGAGTGTCAGTAAGATCCCACTGGATCTTTGTTTTTATAGAAACGTGGATAGATTAATTAAAAACCAGATTGAAATACTGCAGATTTCATTTCATCGAGCTACAGAACAGCTACTGAAATATTTCTGAGACTGACCGCACATTTCTGTTTCGTAAAACAGAAGCCAAGTGTTCCAGCAGACACCATGAACAAACACTACACAAATAGTATCATCGGTGTACATAATCAGCTAGACTCACCTTAGCGTAAGACAATAGTACCTGCATACAGTAAGTATACAATCAAATTATCTCTTCCCTGAGTTGTCCTGACAGATGCATTGCGTGATTTAATTGGCCACGTCTATCACAACGAGAAGCGTTTTCCAAACACGTTAGCTGTAAGATTTAAGAAATAGTTGAGATTCAAAAAGCCCAAGAAGGAGCAAAATACATTTGAAAAAGAAATAACTAGACTTTCTAGACACTGCTAGGTACCCATGAAAGGAAATGGACGGGCCAAACATTCATGCTCAATACAAACCCTTTTAGTTAAAATTTCTACAGGAGTGAAGGCTTTGTAAAGATTCTCTAGAAAACAGGAAACATTTTACTAGCACCTCTTCACCTCTATGATTTGGTTATGGAAAAAGAAGGTTCTTTTACTGATACAAATCGATGGTTTATAAATTCAGAAGCCTATAAAAGCACCGTTTCTTCATTTATGTCAACACACCTAAGCCTGAGCCAATGAACAGCCTGCAAGGAACTTAAAGAAGGAAGGAATTTTTGTTTGGATGAGGAGACCCTTTTTAGCCAAGGATATTAATCTCAGACTCCCGGATACTAAGTTGAGCATTTTTCTATTAAACCAATTACTAAATGTGCATTTCAGTATCCTATGCAAGGGAAAGGTTCGATCAACATTTTTTTTCATTTTCCCAGAGAAATTTAAAATTATGTATAAATTTCAAGCAGAATTATCCCAGCTTGAAATGCTGCAGTTGCAATATTGCAAAATACTCTTTTTGAGTTAATGCAACATTTTGCTTAAGCCATCCATGGAGCCAGTGCTCCACAGAAGCTGTCTGAAGAATGCATCACCAGCTCATTCTCACTGTCAGCCGGCATCCGTTGGCACTTACGCCATTTGTACGATGCCAAAGACTGCTGCGACTTAGGAGAGGCCAGCGCATGCTTCCCAGATACTGAACGGTTCTTTTCATGCTCTGGTTCTCATGGTTGCTTTTTTATCTAGTTTAAATCTTTGAGCACAGGGCAACGAGGAGTCCTGTGGGACTTGGCGAGAAGCACGTCAAGTGGCAGGTGACGGGCAGAAATTCCAGGATGTGAGCGCACAGTTACAGGCAGAGCGCCCAAGCCATTGCAAATCCAGAAAAAGCCCAAATTTTCCAAAATTCTACCTCTGCATACCATTATCTATTTTAAAAACATCTAATTCTCCAAATAACTTATCTTGCCTGTCCAGTGTTCTCTGAAGCTGTCCCTGACATGGAACATGCTACGTAACATCTAACCCCTTTTGAAAACACAGTAATACCTAACGAAGAAGACTTTAATTAAGATTTTTCCCCTTAGCAATGAACTAGCCAGGGACCAGCTGCACTGTTCTTCCCTTCCCAGAATTTTTGCTATGAGGAAGACATGCCAGCCATGTCAAATTTAGGTCAAAGCAGAAAGGGCAGGCTTTCAGAGGGAATCGGAGTGCATCCTTTATTTCTGAAATATGTTTCTTCCTCATTCTGTACCAAAAAAAAAGTTGTAGAGTTTTCTGACAATAAATTTTCTCAGATGGTCTATTTCAAAATTCCAGTGAAATTATTTTCTCCTCCTTCTGTTTTTGTTACTGTATTTCTTTCTTAGTCCATTTTCCTTCATTCTGCAGGACTCCTTTTGACAAGAGAAGGAATTCTATAAGCTGAGAGACCTGACCTACATCCACAAACTTGTATCTTTTACAATAGAGCAAGAGAATGTCTATTATGGATCACAAAAGCACAGAACAAAAAATAAAAACCTTAAAGTAATTGACTGGTCCTGAAATTGATAAGCAAGTAGAGTGAAACAAGCTACACGCTACCCCAAAAATCAATAGCAGCACATGCATTGCAAAATTATTTAAATTGTTTCTTCATAGGAAAGGACAAAATGTGGGTGCACGTAAGAGGTTAAATTTCAGCACCTGATTGGGGACGGATCTGCAACTCAGTAACAGAACACTGCAAGAGGCACAAGACCCCAAAGAGGAAAAGAGAAGCTCTGTGCTGTTCTTTCTCTGCTTTGAATTTCCATCCACATAAAATTGTCAGCCCAAAGTTCAAGATGGCAGCTGACGCGGCTATGTTATCCGAAGCGAATTTTCAAAACAAAAGCAACAGCAACCACAGCAGCAAAGCCCCGTCCCTAAATTTGCACCTGCACCTCTGTCCCTGCAGTCACGCAGGGCTGCCAAAAATACGGCCAGTCTGCAGCAAAGCTCATATGCACGAACAGACCGAGAAAGCACACGGCCCATCGGTGAGTTCTCTTCAAGCACAGCACATTTTAGCGTCCATGTCTTGCAGGTGCACTTTCCAAGATTAAAGTGTTAACATATGCAAGCATTTAATATCACACTTCGTAGAGAAACTGTTTGTAGTGATAAAATTAATCCTGTTCGCAAATGTCTGAAGATCATCACGAGAATAGCCGTATTTCGCTTGAACAAAGGTGCACAGTTGGGAAATGCTGTGAGAAACTAGGAAAATACAGAAAGGCATGTCCTTCCAGCAGGGTATTACATCTGAAAGCAGAGGCAGGAATTATATCTGAAGATTGCATGTTCTTTAAAATCCACAAAATTAGGCCTATTCATTACAGCACAAAGTAATTGAATCCCCTTTGAGCCTACTCACATTTCAGATCTCCATCATACCCCCTGACAGGGAATTCCACAATTTAATTACACATTTAGGAAACAAATGTTCCCTTTTCTTGGTTTTAAAACTGCCGCATTATTATTTTATTCAGTATACCTTCATCCTTACCTTGTAAGAACTAATTAAAAAAATGCTACCTTTCCTACACCATTAGTCATTTGTTAGACCTTGACCACAAGCCTAGTCCTCTCCTTGCCACGGGAAAGGTGTATAGCCATTTAATTGCTCCACAACAAGAACCCCTTCATGTCTGTCTTGTTCTTTGTCGCTCTTCTAGTTCTTTCGGGGAGTTTTACCAGTCTTGCCTGTAATATTCAAGGTAACAACACAACCTAGATTTCAAGAGGATTGTACTCATTTTTTTTCTTTTTCTTCTTCCTGGATGTTTTGTAAAACTGTATTTTCTTCTTTAACCAGGGTTGAAGCGACAAATGTATTGAACTAACCACAATCACACTAAAATCTCCCTTCCTGATGGTAACTACTAAGTCAAAATGCGTATTTAAACACATGCATTCCCTTGCATTTACCAAAATTGAATTTCATCTGTCATTCAGCTCCATAAAAATCATTTTTTACCTCTTTAGAATCAGCTTTACTGTTGAGTATTCAAAAATATTTAATCAATCAGCAGCCTGCATCTCGTAACTAATCACCTCTTTCCAAGTTATTTATGAGCATGCTGAAGAGAATCAATATCTGAGCAGCTGGACTGAAAATCCCCCCTTCAAAATCCAGGTTCTCAAATACCAGTGCCACAGTGAAGGCACAAAGCTTGATTTGGGGCGTTTTGACTTGGATTGCAAATCTTTTCCTTTCTAAACATTGTATTCCACATGGGATTGTAAGTGTTAAAGCTAGTGAAACATGGGAAACACTGTCAGAACAACTCACTTGAGCAGAACCAATTTTAATTTGGACTGTTTATATATTACTCATTGTCTGAATTTTCACACAAATATTTACAAATATTCAATTTGGGGTTATTAGTAGATCTTGTTTGTTTTACAGAAGAAAAATAACTCTTTACTGAAGTAATGAACACAGAAGTGGACAAGTTTCCTAGAAAATGTCATATAATCTAACGATGGCAACCACAAACAGTGACATATGGGGACAACTCCAGCTCAAATCACAAATTTTAAACATCCAAAGCATACACGGAGCAGACACCATAGACTCTCTGCACTTATGTTTGCAAAAGGAGTGAAATATTTTAAAGTTAACCATAAAATATGTAACTATTCTTAAAAATAAAAGGTATGGGTTGTTGAAAACACTGTTTATGTCCATAATTAACGTGGACAACTTCAGTCATGGCTCGGTTAGTTATTTGACTGCTTTACTGCCGTGTGTAACCCCCTCAGCGGCAGAGAATTTCTTCAAATACAGAATAATATCCATTATACTACTCTGAGAGAGAGAAATGAAAAAGAGATGTGGGAAAGAAGAGAGCTGCGGTTCCAGAAATAGTTTTCAAAGTGAAATCCTTCTGGTCAGTCTCTGTGCACCGGAACAGACTGTAATAACAGGCAGTCACCTCACAAAGATTAAACTTGACATTACATGTTACTTTTCAGAAACAACTGGGGATAATCATATCCTCCTCCCAAAAATACAAAACTTGCTGATGGCGCAGGTAACAACCAGAAGTGGATGTTTCTAAGCCTGTGCCCACTTAGGAATCCTATCTTGACAGCAAGTCCTAGCAAGAATAAGTGTACTTTATTGTTAATAGTAATTATTTCTCATCTTATATTCCTTATTATATTGTCTCTGCAGTAGTTACGTGGGCTTGCTCAATGTCCTAATTTTACCTCACTGACAGCCATTTAAAAATAAGCTTTTTGAAACTTGTGAGTTTGCTGAGCTGAGGAGTTCTTTTTCTCTTTAATGTGCGTGCTCGCCTGGCATCTCTATCCAAGCTCTACAGCTCTGCCTAAGAGTTAAAAACTGCAATAAAATTGAAATATGTTAATATAAAAATGAAGAATGGGATTTGTCTTACCATATTAAGAAGATTAAGCAATGGCTAGATAGTCCTGGACCATCTAGGGTTTAACTTCTGCTTGTCAAAGCTGCTTCCTCTTCTCTATAAAGACACGAGATTAGAGCCCTTTTCCAAGGTCAGGCTACTCTGCCTCTGCAAGTGGAAAACACGAGAGAGATTTATTAGGCAGCAAAATACATCTATGCATTTTATCTTCCTGCAGTCTAAACACCTAGGAGATGCTTGAAGCAGAGTTTAAGATGAATTCAAATGAATTATAAATGATGAGAGAGTCTAGCTTGATTCAAAGCTGATGAGGTTGCATCATTTAACACTGTCAGCAATGTTGAGTGCCAGTTTTTAAATGGTGCCTTTCTTTGTGTTTGAACACGTGTCATACGCCATCTATTAGCAAGATAACAGCACACGTCGGACTAGCTTTCAGTTGGAAGACCATCATAAGCATATTTTATATTACAATGAGCTTTTAAAATTGGAATCAGTTTACAGGAAGCGCTTGAGGTGTGGGTAACCGTCTCCGCGATTCTCACGGCCCACGCAAATGCAGCCGTAGCGTGTGCATGTCTGCATACACGTGTGTATAGAGCATGCACACATATGTTATCTCTCTCTATATAAAATTGAGCAAGAAAAGAAAAGTAAAATTAAGGAATGTTTTTTCAGACGGTACTTCACAGGCAGGTAACGGACTGACAGCTGTATAAAGAACATTTAAGTAGCCAAAGTATATCAGTAGTATATAGCCCTGTTAAACAATATACCAAAGCAGGGAGATTTCCAGGCATAGATCACTGCAGAGCACATCTACAGAAATTAACGACAGCAGGATAACAACACCGTCAATATTGTCATTCACACTATTTCTCCTACGGCATCCTGAAGGCAAGGTCAATGTTACGAGGTCCGTACTGCTTTGTGCCGCGCATCGCCTTTCGTGTGGCTGGAGCATTAAGTAAAACTTTCTGCTTGGAAACAGAAACTGCGTCTTAAATGTTAGTACTCACCAATCCATTCTTGTCCATTTCTTAAAAGAGAACCAAGCAAAGAGTCTAAACAACTCTGCAGGTAAAGAATACAGCTAGACAAATCTGTTTCTCAATCTTTGAGATCTCTTTCGTAAGAAAAATAAAATATTCAAAGTTTTCAGACAAATTTTGTAGGCACACTTCCCACAATGAAGAACTTGGTGTCTGTTTTCTCCTGTCCTTGCAAGCACTCAAAGCTATGTTTGGAAGAAAAAAGGGGGGAAAAGCACCAAACCCACTCAGTAGATGACATAAAAAATGTCTCCGTGAATAAAATGAATCAAACACGTATTATTGTGTTCAGATGAACCCAGGCTGCCTGTGTTTGTTATGAAAGGGTCACACGGAATTAAGAGCTAAGCTGTAATTGAACACAAGCTCAGTGCTCTAAAAATCAACCTAGGCAGCAGACTCCGATACCAAAAGTTGCATTTTCGTTCTCGATTCGCTCCTGTCCGGCTCTGGCGGGCATCGACTTCGGGACTTGTGTGGATATTTCTCGCAGCACTCACGCAGCTAGAACAACGACTCTACTTGTCCACTGAACGTGTCCTCATAGAAGCGGACCTATAAAAATAGGCTGCAGAAAATTGCAAGCAGCTTGGGAAGATGAGATTTCTCTGATGAATGTCACAATACAGTGCTGTACGTATTGGAGGACAGAGTTTAAAGTGCTTGCCAACTATTTTTTTTTATTTCTTGCTCCTTCCGTCTTGGACGGAGTTTTGCCTACCATCCTTTGACTGACATCTGTGTTTGCCCCACCTCATAATAGCTCCATAAAACGTCATTTTGGATCATGTATTTATACCGTAAAGATCCCTGGCATCAAATTCCCACCAAAAATGTCATCCAAACCCTTGTGCATTGTTTAGGTTGACACAAGCTATTTAAATGGTAATAGCTGCAAATGCTCACATATGGTAGTTCTCCTGAATCTGCTATCACTGCCTCTCTCTGAAACCATCTCAGGGGTTATCTCTAGCTGAAGGTTAAACAAGAATTCTAAAAATCTTGAAATGGCATTAACCAATATGATCAAAGTTTGAAGGTTTCCTAAATATCAGCATCTCTGCTAAACAAGACCTGAAATCTCTAAATAAAGCCAAGTGCGCACTTTTTTTTTCTATTTAGGGATCTTAAATGCTATTAGTTTCAGCTTCAGGTTTAGTGCTGAAAAAATGCATAAAGTATTGATTAACCTGACAAAAGCAAGGAAAAATGACATTCAACTAGACCTGAAAAGGAATATTGTCGAAATTAACTGCATTTACCAACCCAACCTAAAACATTGTGTATAATCGAGCCCTTAAAAACAGGTTTTGGAACAAAATTTTGATATTAAGAACAGACAAAACTGAAAGCTCATAATTTTTCCTGTTTATACTGGATAAAACAATCTCATTAGTTTCTGTTTTTCTATAAATTCTTCTGCAAACAGCTCTCGTCCATTAATATATGCACTTAAAAAAAAAAAAAAGGTTGAGGGAAAAGCTATGCGGTAAACCTTTCACTGAACTCCCGCCACGTTTACATCTCAATTGAACGAGAACACCTCTAAAGACAGCAGAATCATTGATAGATTATGACCCACCACGCTGGAAAATTGATTTACCCACAGTGACTCAGAGGAAAAACTTCATCTACTGAAGAACTGCTACCTGCAGCAGTTACACCCTCCGGTGATCCCGGCCCACGCAGACTGAGAGGCCAGCTGTATTTACTTTTCATAATTCATGTAACTAGCATGCATTTTATTGACCCCACGTTCACGGGCTCATTCAGAAAGAGAGGTGTACGTAAACAGAAAAGCAAAGATTATCGAAAGCAGCAGTCAGCCAGGGGCCATACCGGAATTCTCGAGGACCATCGGGCCGTGGCTGTGCAGACACCGCCTTTGCCAGTGCTGTGTGCTTCTCTCCTCTGTAGCCTGCATAGCACCAAACTTTTCAATAAATTAACCCAAATAGGTAAAAAAATTACATCAACTTTTACAGGTTTTCTGTCAAGTTCTCCTGGGCAAGCCAGCATGACTCTGCTGATTCACAGAATGATCCTAATTTGTACCTGTATCAGTTGAGACACCGGTCACATCTGCTTACGCTTCACTTCGTAAACAAATACGATTAAGTAGTTTAAAACAATTATGGCTATCAATATTGCTATTACACAGACACTTCATATAAAATATCCATTCGCCAGTACCATGGACATTCCATGGCATTTGTGTTCCTATGTTATCAGAGTTGCAGACTTTTTGAAGCAAGCACATGATAAACTAAGGTTTACCTTTTGGGACTATTAGTATCTAAAGCAAACTTTTAATAGATTGGAGGACACAATTAAAACATTACAAGAAAGTGTGAGAACTATAGTGCTGTTTATACTGGCACTGAGGTTTTAACACTAGCAGATATACATACACACAGGAATATCTCCTTCTTCCTCTTTATCCTTCCATCCGAGAACAGCAGTAATTACAAAAATCCTCTGCAAACGATGACTCCTATAAACTCACCATTTTTGGCTTTCTTTCCAAGTCACCAGTCTGACTCCAGGCCCTCAGACGGAGCTTGCACTGTTCACAAAACTCGCTTTCGGCTGGGACCTACGTACAGCAGGGACACAATCTCCTCGCACCCCTAGGCTCGGATTACGAATACGAAAGCGTTGCAACCGCAAATAATCTTTTTTTCACAGCACCCCGCTAATCAAATGCCACGTCACGGAAGATGTGCTTTGCGTGTAGCCTGTAATATTCAATCAGTCTCTCAACCGCGTCCCACAGCGCCGCCGCGGCTAGCCCGAGTTGCTGAGCCTCCCAGAGCACTGCTTTACGTCGTAAAATTTGCCAAACAGCACACACGATCTTCACCTGGTTCTTACAGGGTATAAAGGCAACGCCCACAGAGTTTGTTGAAACATTTAACAAGACAAAGGAGATCAAAATAGATTTTGCTGCTACACTGCAAAATGAAAATACACAGGCATTCTTCTTTGCCTGCACGCCTCTTTTACCACAGGATATAACTTTAATCTCCCATAAAAATACTTTAATTTTTGCTATCCCTTGGAGTTTTTTTCTAACAATCATTCCCCTAAAGTTCCTACATCCTTCTTGTTCACCAGATATTGTGCATGAAACTTTTTTCTTTTTTTCTGGTGCTTCTTGTTCAGTTATGTGATAATCACCTTTCTTGCTGGTCAATTTTCTGAAGCCTTCTACCCAAGTTGGTGCGCCACGTGCCTCCTCACTAATTACGACCTGTCAGAATTGTGGGTTTGGGGTTGGTTTATTTTTTTTTTTTTTTTCAAAATTATTTTTATTTTTGTATTTGACACACCGCTATTCTGCTCCAGCACCTTCCAGTTGAACCACAGCAGAATAAA